>PVIW01004670.1:0-125772 GCA_004026585.1 Noctilio leporinus | reverse complement strand
AAAAAAAAAAAAAAAAAAAAAAAAAAAAAAAGTAGCAACATTTTAGAATATCATCCAAAACATGAAAACAACCCAAGTATCCACTGATAAATAGATAAATAAAATATGGTCTATAAATACAATAAGACATTGTTCATTTATAAAAAGAAATGAAATCTTGTCAGATGTTACAACATGGATGTATCTTTAGGACATTATGATAAGTGAAATAAGTCAGTCACAAAGAAGATATATATGGAGTCAAATACATAGAGAAAAAGGGCAGAAGAGTGGTTATCAAGGGCTTGGGGGAAGGAAATGGGAAATTGTTTAACGGGTATACTGTAAAGTTTCAGCTTTGCAAAGTAGAAAGAATTGTGGAGATGGATGGTATTGATAATACAACAATGTGAATATACTAAATGCCACTGAACTGTACACTGACATCTACATTCACTAGATACAGCCTGCTTTAGTAAGAGACACAGTACAGTAGCTTAAACAAGTTGCACATTATATGTATATTATCACAATGGAAATATTATTCAAACACATGTATAATTAATTGTTAAATATTTTTCCATTTAGCTGGAAGCTTTGTGGGAGTGGGACCTTGTTCATCTTATTTATTGTGGTGCCCAACACCATCCAGTACAGTGCCTACCACATACCGGTAATTCCATAAATATTTGTCAAGTGAATAAACAGTCTTAGTAGTGAGATTCAGAGGAAAGAGTATGCTCAGGAATTCAGTGTCCCACTTAGTGAATTACTTAGGAAACATGGGGAATGGGTTGCATAACATGCTTCTGATAATTTTCAGTTGCCATAGTGCTTGGGTATTTGTGAACACATATCTTTTTTTTTTTTCAATCCTCACATGAGGATTTGATTTTAGAGGGAAAGAAAGGGGAGAGACAGAGACAGAGACAGACATCAGTGTGATAGAGAAACATCAAATGTTGTCTCCTGCATATGCTCTGACGGGGCTGAACCCACAATCTAGGTATGTGCCCTGACAGGGAATCAAACCCACGATCTTTTGGTGCATGACAGCACTTCAACCAACTAAGCTACCCTGTCAGTGCATAGGGACACATATCTCAACTAAACAGAGAAAGAGAGAAAAAAAATGGTATCATGTTACACACCTATAGTCATACTGTTTATCGCCTAATCCCCAGCCAGAAGAGGGTTCTTTCTGGTGAGTCTTTTAAAATGATGATCTTTTATATTTTAAAATATTGTATTTTCATAGATTAGCACAAACACCTTACATTTTAGCCTATAAAATTAGACCTAAGATGGACATGTGAAGAGTTTAATTATAAAAAATAAAAGAGCCAGGGCAACATAACCAGGTTGCAAGCCAGGTCTCCAGCTAGGTCCATAGCTGGAGGCAGGTGAAAGGCAACCATACATTGATGTCTCTCTCCCTCTGCCTCTCTCCCTTCCCCTCTCTCTAAAAATAAAAAATAAAATCTTTTTAAAAATAAATAAATAAAGTAAAAGAGAGATAGGATGTAGTAGGGAATTAGAAAAGAGAAATATAAGGAGCAAAGGGGGGAAAATGACCCTAGAAAAGCAAGTAATTGCAAGTGAAGGTAATATTTATTAAGATTGACTATTAATGTGCCTTTGAGCCAGCAAGCTCATACCTGGGAATATCCTACAGAAATAAAAACACTATTCACAAAAACTCATGTACATGGTTGTTATTGCAGCATTATTTATTTTGACAAAAAGCTGGAAAGAAAGCCCATGGCTGAATAATTTATGGCATATCATCATCATGAATTATTATTCAGCCACTAAAGAGACTGAATCAAATCTAAACCGATTGACATGGAGAGATTTCCATGAGGTATTATTGAATGAGAAGAGACAGATGCAGAGAAGTGTATAGTGTGATCTCATTTTTGTATTGCTAAAAAAAGACAGGAAACCTTCTATACATGATTTTTAAAGCATGGATTAAAATATAGGAGGGCAATACCTGGCTGGTGATCTGGCTTGTGTTTGTGGGAATGTCTGATGTTGGAGGGGAGAAAAAAGAAAAAGAAGAAGGAAGAAACCAAGTAGAAAAGAAAAAAAGCAAAAGCATTTACTAAAATAACAAAAGCACATATAATATGCATTTATGCATATATGCATCTATATGCCATATACCATATACAAAATTATATATGGTATACCATATACAAAATATATATACCATATACAAAATTATATATGGTATAAAAAGTTGTTTAAAAATTATACAGAAAATGTTAACTGTTTCCTTCCTCAGGTCAAGGGTTGCTCTTTAATTGAGTCCATCACCTCTGAAACATTCTTTTTAATGAGAGAGGGATAAGACGGCCTTAAGCAACATTAACCTCTAAAATCAAGACTCTTAGGCCCTGACTGGTGGCACAGTGGATAAGGCACAGTGGATAAGGGTGGACTTCGAACCCAAAGGTCGCTGGTACGATTCCCAGTCAGGGCACATAATCAGGTTGCAAGCCAGGTTTCCAGCCAGGTCCATAGCTGGAGCCAGGTGAAAGGCAACCATACATTAATATCTCTCTTCCTCTCTGCATCTATCCCTTTCCCTCTTTCTAAAAATAACAAATAAAATATTTTAAAAATAAAATATAATCAAATACAATCAAGATTTTTGATCATGGTTGGCTTTCCTGCTGCCTGGAATGTGGGGAGCCAAATTACTTATTTACAATAATAGAAGAGGGCCTTCCAAGGGGATTCCTGGGATAAAGCCATGCATGAAAATTGAGTGTGAAGAAAGAGATGTGGAAAAACTTTTGGAGGTTACCTTTTTTTATTCACTCTAAAATTTAACTATATTTTTATAAACTGTGATAAAATGTACAAAGAGTAAACTCTGATAGTATGAAAAGGAGCCCTGATCTAGTCTCAGGAGTCAGGGAATTGATTTTCCTGAGGAAATGATTTTGAGCTAAGATCAAAGGGAATTAACTAGATGGAGCAAGGAAGTGGGTTCCAGGAGGAAAAAAGCAGGACACACAAAGGCCCCAAAATGGGAGAGACAAGGCATGTTTGAAGAATTTAAAAAGGCTTCATTTAAGCAAACACATAAATTAGTTCTCTTCCAAGGACCTGATCCTTATGGCTAGGGAAATATATTCAAATGTTTGCACAACTCTGAAAGACATCATTTATTTCCTGTCCTTGGAAATATCCACTGTGGTTCATCTGGCAACCCAGAGAAAGCTGACTGCGGTTGGGAAGTTATGATTATTCTTCATGGAAGACCTGGGTAAATGAGTAAAGCCTTTGTGTGTGTAGCCTTAGAAGAACTTGACAAAATGTATGCCTTGTTTGTGTCATTTATGATTTTGTATAATGTTAGGAAATAGTTTGATGATTTTTGTCTATAATACATTGAAATGCAATGGCTTAGAAAATCATTTACCTTTTTACATTAAAGGAATGAATTGGCAATCAGGTAATAGATCCACCCGCCATGTGTGAGGTGAGAGCCATAGTAATTGTTGACACACAGAAGCCCGTTTTCATACACCACACTTTATAGTTAAAACCCTGTTATGTGTGAGTCATAGTAAATTGAGGTCCTAGAATTGGAGAGAGCCTAGTATAAAAAATTCATGAAATATTTTTGCACTGCTTATTCTATTTTTTCTTATTGCAACTAAGTAATTGGTTTTTAAATTTTAATGTGCTTTTCTCCTTTGCTTTCCCAAAGATGCAACCTTCACCTCGGTTGGCTGCAAGCATATATATATCCAATGTGGAGGAGACAAAGATCTGTTACAGAAGAAAGCAAAGAGAAAGGGTGTATAATTTCAAATTTTTTGTCATTCAAAAGCAGGATTAGGCAGTGAGGCTATTGGCTTGAATATAAATTTTGCACAGTAGGATCTTTAGCATACACAGAAAGCAAGCCATGGTATAATGTAGAAAAGGTAGTGTCATATAAAAAGATACTTCTACAGAGGTTGTTAGATGAAACACAGAATTCTGTTAAATTTGATTTTCAGATAAACAACAATTTTTAGTATAACTATGTTCCAAATACTGTATTTAAACATACTTATATTAAAATATTATTCACTGTCTGTTTGAAATTCCAATTTAACTGGACATTGTATTTTTATTTGCTAAATCTGGGAACCCTACCCTAAGGTCTGGGACAGCTAGGCTGAGGGGAATCTAGAGAATGCTAGTTATCCAAATGCCAAAGCCCTTTTCTCTCTTTAAACAGAGCCTGCAGTCATTATAGAATCAGAAATACCAGACACTTGCTTTCCCAGCCTTCCTTGAATATAAATGAGGGTACATGCCAGTCAGATACATTTACCCTGACTTTGACTGGAAAACTGGTATTTAGAAGGACAGGTGCAGGGCAGAACCTATTTTGGTGACAGGTGACAACAGTGACCTTGAAGACATCCAATGTTTTTAGTGGAGGAAGCTGTGGTGTCCAGTGTCCATAGCAACACCAGTGGTTCTAAGGCCTTACTGTGGACATCGCTTCTGGTTGTGTAGAGTGGGGGCTGGTTCTGGCCCTTCAGGGACCCCGAAGCTATCCAATGTCTTTATGAGTTCCTTTGTTTCTTAACTCCATCACTGTTGGTTCCATTTCTTACACCTAAAAACTATCAGTGACAAATGAAATAAAGCCTTTTCAGGTTCGAGGAGCTGTGCTGAGAAAAACAAGAGGAGTAAGAGACAGGACAGAGTGCGCAGGAAAGGAGATGGAAGATAGCTAAGTTGGGGAGGATGGGGACCTTAGAGGCTGCTGCGGTGCTAGTGCGAGTTAGTGACACCACTGTATTTCCCCACTTCCCAACCAACTTCATGTATTCATCACTCCCTGAAGCAGTGCATACTCAGACTCTAGAGTACCCTCTGGAGTTCCAGGCACACCTCAGCTGTTCCCATCTGTGTCCTGGAGAAAATCAATGGTTTGCACGATTCCTCAGCTTTGAACCCTGTGTGCTTCTGTTCGTTCTGTTCCCTCTGTGTGGAACTCTCCCTGCTCTACTTGAAAAAACTCATTAGCTCCTCAAGAGCCAGATCAAAAGCCACGATTGGGAAATTTATAGAGACCTGTGCTCCGTTCTGTGTTCCCTCTTTAGGCAGAATCAGTCACAGCACTTTCCCCCTGCTTTTGGGGTCAGTGGTTGCATTGTCTGTCTGCCTTGCTGAGCCATGAGCTTATCTAGGGCAGATGGCCGCTGACACAAAGCTGGGCCCTAACACAGGTTTATATTCAATATTATTCTGTATTAATTTCAGGCGTACAGCATAGTGGTTAGATAATAATGTACTTTATAAAGTGGTACCCCCCAATATTTCCAATAACCACCTGGCACCATATATAATTATAATATTATTGACTATATTCACTATCTGTAGTTCACATCCCTGTGACTACATTGTAACTACCAACTGGTACTTCTTCATTCCTTCCCCTTTTTCACCTAGTCTCCCAACACCCCTCCTTCCTCTAGCCCTGGGCAATCAGTCTGTTCTCTGTATCTATGAGTCTGTTTCTGTTTCATTTGTTTGTTTATTCTTATATAAATGAAATCATATGATATTTGTCTTTCTCTGACCATGGTTAATAGTCATTTTTACCTACTGCTCTGAAGCTCAGAAGAAATTTCTTGCTAAAGATACAGACATGACACTGGCATGGATCTCCAGGGCTAAGGATCTCCTGGGACATTCGAATGCAAGGAATAGGCAGCACAGAAGGAACCAGCAATGGAGATGCAGGAGGAAAAGCCAGAGAGTGGAAGAACAGAAGGTCATGTGAAGGTAAAAACTTTATAAAGGGAGAGAGTGATCAATAGCGTAAATGCTGCAAGAGGAGCTGGATCAGGACCATTTACTTTAACAGCCTTGAGGGACCCCTAGGGAGCAATTGCAGTGGAGTGGTGTGTCAGAAAGCCTAAAAGCAAAGGTAGAGAACTTTTTAGGGGGTTGGCTCTGAAAGGAGAGAGGAAATGACAAAGTTACATTAAAAAAAATAACTTGGTCCTACTTGCATACTGATAGTAAGGTGTCAAATAAAAAAAAAGAATGAAGATTGAAGATTACTCTGGTTGGTGACTCAGTGGATGGGCACTGGCCTGGAAACCAAATGTTGCTGGTTTGATTCCCAGCCAGGGCACATAACCAGGTTGCAAGCCAGGTCTCCAGCCAGATCCTTAGCTGGAGGCAGGTGAGAGGCAACCATACATTGATGTTTCTTTTCCTTTTCTCCCCCATTCCTGCCTGCCCTTCCTCTAAAAAAATTTAAATTAATTTTTTAAAAGAAGATTGAAGATCAGGAAGAAAGGGGTTAATTAAGGGAACAAAGAACTTGAAGTGGGATGGGGTTGGGGAGTTGGAGAAAGGCTGGTCCTAACCTCTGAAATGTGGAGGAAGGCCATTAGGAAAGGTGCTGATGGAACTGTGGTCAGCAGTGGCGAGGGAAAGGGTTACACGAGAGACATGTGAGGCATCCTGCTTATGGGCTCTGCATTTACACTAAGCTGGGAAACAGTTATTTAATGTTGGTTCAGCAATGGAAGGGACAGATTCCAGTGCTGCTGGGGCTCCCATATTTTCCCACCATTTGCTAGCTTATGACCTTGGGGAGTTCACCTAAACACCATGTGCCTCAGTTTCCTAATCTGTATAAGGGATTTAATAGTGATCTTTAATGGATTATTGTAAGAATTAATTGAGTTAAAATATGTGAAGGGTTTGGAACAGTGCCTGGTGTATAATAGGCACTGTATAGCAACTGTTGTTACTACCATCATATCCATTGTTATTACCTGCTGAGCCAGAAGGTTTCAGGCCCATGACCGGAGGTTGTAAAGATGTGAACCAGCTGTTGAGTAAAATAGGAGAAGGTACAAAGAACATAGAAAATTGCTGAGCCATACTAGGGGATACAGACGAGACTGGAAGATAAAATTTTACAGTACTGTAAATCTGCACAGCTATGTGATATTATCGTTGAATAACCTACAAAGATAGGTTTTAGTTCCCTTTTCTAGATGAGGAAAGTTGAGATTTAGACAAGTCCCATCACTTGCCTGGGCTCACACATGGGCAGGTGGCAGACAGAGTGACTTGACTCCAGTGCTTTTAACCACACTGGTGTATGAAACACAACACAAAGCAGCTCTCAAACCAAACTGTCATCAGGCTTTTGGTTGCAGGGCTGCTTATGAGGCTGTAGCATGCCCAGGGAAAAACCAAAGAAATGGGATAAGCAGAATGATTTGACTTTGGGAAACACTTCTATGGCATTGGCTAGTGAAAGTTTCCTTCCAAATGAAAAAAGGCAAGTTCACAACTTGCATACTGAAAACACAAGGCCAAATTCTGATGAATTCTGATAAAGAAGCCTTTTGATAATTGGACACTTTATTCAGGGACTTGTCTCAGCATTACAGTTGATGGGACAGATAATGTATGTTACCTGAAACACATATGTGGTGGGATCCAGCCAAGCACCCAGCACACAAAGTGTTTAACGTGTTTGCTGAATGTCTGACTATGGGATGGCTCAGGAGGTGTGGTAAGACAGTTAGGAAGAAAGATTTTGGGGATTATTAAAAAATTAGTTTAAAAGAGGAAGTCCTATCAAAATATCTCTAACATTTTAAAGTATAGGCAATACCCAGAAATTACCTCAATATGTCTGTAAGACAATCACCTGAATAACTGAGATCACCTAATCATATTAACTGTCCTTCTGACAGCGATAGCCCTACCAGCTTCTGGATGAAAATAGCCTAGCTGGATTAAATGGGTCTCTATGGTTACAGGCATGCTCTAGTTTCCATGGTTACATCTCCCAGTCCCTCACAGGAGTTAGATATTATATGCGTATATATATATTTGAAATTTTGAAGAATTTTTTATTTCTCCCCAGCCTACATAGATATCTAGGCTATCTATGATAAAGATAAAGGTCCGGGATGAAAGTTTCAGTGACCTCTTGGGGAGGAAAGGGGAAATAGTAATATTTGTGACAATTCCATCTATTATTGAATGAGGAAGAGAGAATTCAGTGAGGGAATATTGTGGCAGTGGAATGAAATCCAAATCTCATATATTGTGAGCCTGAGTATTTTCCTTAATTAGTGGAGAAGAAAAACTGGGGTGAGGGAACAATAAATACGCTATTATTTGGATATGGCTCCCAGGGGCAGGAATGTAATGTGTCCAGATATGGAAATGGGATTCTTCTGTTTTAGAGTCCATTTAAAGTGATCATTCAGCTCCGCCATGCCAGCACTATTGCCTCCTTGCATTAATTCTGCCACAATCTATTAAAGATCACCTCTCTTGGCCCATTTTCCCTTAACCAGGCATCTATCAGTTCTGAGCCACCAGCCAGGGTCAAGTTACTTCTGTGGAGCTGACTTTTCTTGGCTAAGGAAACCCATGTAGAGTTCTAGTGCCTCCTTGTGGTATCTCTAACATTTTCAGCTTTACCCTGCCCTGTAGAAAAACACAAAACAAGTTTTTGCAACTAGGATTTAGGAAGCAAAAATATTCTTTCTCCTTATTATTAATGTATTCATCCATCTATCCTTCTCTCCTTTCTACAAATTTTACTGAGTATCTCATTATATTTCATCTAGGTTCTAAAAAGAACATTAATAAAAAGGTAAGATGTTGCCTTCATAGAGTTCACAGTCTGGAAATGGAGAGAGAACAAAACAAGTGAACAGATCCTAATAGTACAAAGAGTTAACAGGTAAATAGAGGCATGGTCTCAGTGGCTCAGAAAACTGTGTAAGTCACCCCAAGGAATTAATTTTTTAGGAGATAAACATTTTAAAATTTCAGTACACAGCTGTAACATTTATATACCCTGGCCGGGGGACAGAGGAGAGTGTACTTAATTTGTCCTGTGCCCAGGGAGGAGGTAAATAGCTGAGTTACCTTTTACTCCCAGCATAGACTCTTATAAGGCCCAGATTCTCAGCCCCAAATGTCAGGATCCAGATATCAGGGCTCACCCTGCTCAACAGAAGTTCAAACAACCTGCTCCCAGGAGGGCAGCTTTCTGCTCCTTTCCCTCCTTTCTACCCTTTAATACAGGAAGCCCTTCTGTCTGGCCAGGTGGGCATGTCTCTTGGTGACCCCCAGAAGAACGTACCTGCCTCTCCATATGTGGCAGCTATACAAGGTTTGTGACACTTCATTTTGGAGCACCTGTTTGGTCTGTTTCTGGAGGTGTTCCTGATGTACAGGGGGTAACTGGGGTACAGCTCAGAGCCCTCCAAGAGGGTGGAATTGGGAAACTTGTGGTAGGAGAGGTGCTGTAAGATATTCTCCTTTGCCAGCAGCCAAGTTTTCTGAAGCATGTTCCTACAGGCCACCTCTACCTCATCTGAGGGCTTTGGGTCCTAGGAGAAGATGAAGCAGCTGACAAGAGCCACAGTCACAGCATAGAGCATGGAGCACCAGCATAGACAGAGGGCACCAGTAATCAAAGCCCTGAGGGGTAGAGCTGAAGAAGGGCCAGGTTGTTCTCCCTGGGGATTTTCATGTTGAAATGGAAAACAGAGAGTGTCAACTTGGTGTGCCTTAAGTTGTAAGATGTCAAGTTCAAAGTTGTTAAAGGCCATGTCCTCTATCACATGAAGAAGATTAGTTTGCAGGGACTGAGACTGATGACACACCAACTTGGAGGGGAGCACACATAGGATAGAAAAGGTCCCAAGGGCTCCAGACACTGATTCCAGTGGCTCTTGAAGCCCCAAGGCATCCTGGCCCACAATGAGCTATGTGTTCACTTCTTCCTTCTGGCCTCTAAAACAACCCAGGGTTTCTCCAACAAGACCCCAATCTTGAATTGGGTTTCTGCCCTTTGCTAATAAGAGTACTGACTAATATTACAGAGAGACTTAGTCTCTCTGTAGTCCCATAACCAGTGGGAGACAATGCTAGAGAGTGGGGTCACAGGAGTGAAAGTTTCAAGAAGGGAGAAATTATGCCAAAAATATTGCAGAAAAGATTAAAAAGACTATTAGATTTAGTCTCAAAAAGGGCACTGAAAACTTCAGTGACAACACTTTTAATGGACTGATTAGGAATGACTAACTGAAGTAAATTTTGTTTTTATTTTAATATCATGAAAAGTTTATCAGAGTGGCCTTATTCTACTAAGGATATATGAGTTTTTAAAAATTATGTTTTAGAATGAATCCAAGATGGAGACATAGGTGGACATGCCGAGTCTCCCTCCACAACAAAGAGGAGATACATCTACTTCAAAACTAGAGACAAGCCCTGGCTGGTGGCTCAGTGGATTGGCACTGACCTGTAAACTCAAAGGTTGCTGGTTTGATTTCCAGTCAGGGCACATTACCAGGTTGCAAGCCAGGTCTCCAGCCAGGTCCCTAGCTGGAGGCAGGTGAAAGGCAACCATACAATGATGTTTCTCTCCCTCTCTGCCTCTCTCCCTGCCTTTCTTTCTAAACATAATGAATAAAATCTTAAAAACAAAAACAAACCAAAACTAGAGACAAGTAGAAATTCCAGAAAGTCAAGCTTCAGAGAAGCCCAACAAACAAAAGATATAAAGAAGAAATACTCATCCAGACAGGAAAGAAGGGTGTAGCTGGGACAGAAAGGATGTGGTTTGGTGATGCAGCAGCTGTAGTAGGATGGTTACTGTGGATGGCTGGCAGAAAGTGCAGTCAAACATTTTAAAAAGCAGGGACAACTGGGGAACATTTCTGGCACCAGACCAGACTGTGTGGCTCACAGTTCCAGTGCAAGGGAGTGGGGTGAAGAGGGAATAAATCCACATTGCTCCTGACTATAAACCCAATGGGGATTGGGGTGGAGAAATAAACTGCCAGTTTCTCAGTAGAATCTGCTTGTTTAAAGGGCTGCCACAGTCCTAGAATGTCCACAGACCCACTCACTCTGGAAACCATAGACAGGGCAACATAGACTAGAAAGGAGCTAGTCCCATATAGGAAGTAGGAAAAGTGCCTGGAAAAGGGGTGAGTGATGAGCACACAGCATTGTTCCCTCTCAGACCCCTTTCCCACATACAGCACCACAACTTGGTAAAATGAGTCATCGTACACTGACAAATGCCCAAGGCTTCATCCTTTATAACATAATAGGTGAGACCGCTCCACCTAAAATCAGGCATATAGGTGCCTTCAAGATTCAGAGACAGAGAAATATGACTCAAAAAAGGTATCAAATCAAGGTCCCAGTGGCAGAACTAAGCAATAAAGAAATAGCCAACCTGACAGATGAACAGATTGCCAGTCTTCCAGTTTAAAATGCTGGTGATAAAGATGCTCACAGACTTGACAGATGTGCTTATATACAGCCAACACAGAAGGGGAAAAATGAAGGCTAGGCTGTGTGAAACAAAGGAAAATACACACAAAAACAATGGTGAAGGGAAAGAAAATGGGGCTCAAATCAACAATTTGGAGCACAAGAAAGAAATAAGCAGTCAACCAGCACAGAAAGTAGAAACAAGCATTGAAAAAAAGGGGGAGAAGCTTAGGATCTTCTGGGATAACTTTAAATGTACCAACATCCAAATCATAGGGGTGACAGAAGAAGAGAAAAAGCAAAAACTTGAAAACTTGTATGAAAAAATAATGAAGGAAAACTTCCTAAATTTGGTGAAGGAAATAGATATAAAAGTCCAGAAAGCACAGAGAATTCCAAACAAGCTAGATCCAAATAGGACCACACCAAGACACATCATAATTAAAATGCCAAAGGTTAAAGATAAAGAGAGAATCTTAAAAGCAGCAAGAGGAAGGAAGAGCGTAACCTACAAAAGGATTCCTATAAGACTATCTGCTGATTTCTCAAAAGAAACTTTGCAGGTAAGAAGGGCCTGGCAAAAAGTATTCAGAGTAATGAAAAGCTGTTAGGGATTGCTTTGTGTGATATGGGAGACTGTACTACCGTGCAGGCAAGGCCTGGGAAGACAAGCCTGTAAGACTTGACCAGAAAACTGGGAATGCAGGGGGCTGGCACGATTCATAACAGCACCAGCTAGGGTCCTTGGGTGAATCAGGCCTTGAGGAATTGTATTATATCCTTTGAAGTTTACTCTGCTTTGGCTTGTTTTGGATTAATATACACCAGATATTTAGGTTAAACTTATGCACCCTACTTTTGTACCCACTTTGTGTCATCTTATCTAGCAGACCCTGACCTAAAGCAAATCTCTGTGTTCCTTCAATTATTATCTGTAGATGGTGCTGTTTTTTTGTAATCAGCACTGCTTGACATTGATGGATGATCAATACATGTATGCTATATATTCCAAATGCATGTAAAACTCAATAAAATCTCCTGGGAGAATGAGTTTGACTCATTTCTCCCCTAGAGAGACTTGCTGTCTCTTTCTCTCCACAAGCAGATCATGTGCTGGTAGACTAATTTTATCCATGACTGGGGGGAGTTCACCAGATGAGGTCTCCCTCAAAATGCAAGGATCTAACCAAGCGTACTCACTCTATCTAGTAAAGCTATCATTTCAAATGGAAGGTCAAAGTGCTTCCCAGAGGGTAAAGCTAAAGAAGTTCATCATCACTAAGGCATTATTATATGATATGTTAAAGGGTCTTACTTAAGAATAAGAGTACCAAAATTATGAATATTAAAAAGACTACAAACTCACAACTATCAACACCAGAACCTAAAAAAATAACAATGAAAACAAAAACCAAGCAAACAAGTAGAATAGGACCAGAATCATAGGTATGGGGATCATTGGGAGGTTATCAGCTGAGAGGGAGAAGGGGATGAAATGGGAAAATGGTGCAGGAATTAGGAAACATAATTGGTGGGTACAAGATAGACAGGGGGAAGTTAAGAATAATAGAGGAAAAGGTGAAATCAGGAAACTTATACACACAACCCATGAACATGAACTGGGGGGCAGGTAGAGGGGAGCAAAGGGAAAAGAATTTGGGACAACTGTAACAGCATAATCAATGAAATATACTTAAATAAAGAAGGAAAACTTTTAGGCATCAATTCACTCAACAGAAATAATAATCCATGCTTCATAATCCAAGTATTTTACTGATTATTATAGCTATGTAACAGAAAATTATTGCCTATCAAGAATATTTAACATGGGGGAAAAAAAGAACATTCAACAAAGGGAAGTAGAACATATAACAAGGGACTGTTTATAAAAACATATATAATAAGTCCTGGCCAGTGTGGCTCAGTTGGTTTCAGCATTGTCCAGTAACCAACGGATTGCAAGTGGGATTTCCAGTTAGGGCACGTATCTAGTTTACAGATTTGATTTCTAGTCCAGGTGCACATGATCCCAGGGTATAATCCCTGGTCAGGATATTTCTCTCTCTTCCTTCCTCTCTCCCTTTGTTTTTCTCCAAAAGTAATGAAGAAATGTCCTTGGATGAGGATTAAAAAAAAAAAACAAAAAACTTAAAAATAAGCGCAATCATTCTCAAACTTGAGTTGACAAAGAAAAACTGTTACAGAACCCCAGCCTCTGCTATTCTGGAAGAGGTGTGGGATCTGATTGCCTGCTGCCAAGAAACGTAACTTCCAATACAAAAGTTGGGTGGAAAAGGAAAGGGGTTTTATTTAAAAGGCTTACAGATTCAGAATAATGGCAGATTTCTGCCATTAAGTTTCCCTCCCTTTAAAACACCCAAAAGCACATAGTCCTGCTTTCCTCTGCCAAACCAATTCAGTTTCAGAATAAGCCAGTCAGAGGTACCACCTTTCAGAAAAGCAAAAATCCTCAGCTCAGCATTCCTAGCCACAGATCAGCATTCTAGGCATCTCTTACTAATCTGTACTTGGTTAGACAGATCCCTGCAGTTCCCAGCCTGATCAGCTCTGCCGCCATGTTCTCCAGGCAGGTTTCCCAGTTGGTCTTCTTCTTATTCCAGCTTTTAATCTAAAACCAAGTGGCACCTCCTTTCACACCAGACTTCAAACCACATGACTCCCTCCCTCATGGTTGGCTGCCCTACTTTTAAAATATTGATCCAGGGCTTCCTATGTGACCTCCTACTGGGCGCTGTAAGTACTGAAAGTCACATGAACCTTTTTACCCACATGGCAGTGCAGCTCCTTTCAGGAAAGGCATGGCTATCTCCTTATCATTGCTTCCCTCATCCCTCAAACTACGCACTGTAGAGAATATGTTTTGGGGATCTCTCACTATGTACCCCATTTCAACACCAGGGAAAAGAGTTTAAAATGGAGATCTTCTGACTCTAACCTCAAAGGTTCCCATTCAACAGAGGTGGATCTGGGTATCTTTCAGTTAAACAACCTCCCCATGTGATTCTGGTTAACAACCTCCCCAAGTGATTCAAGGAAAGGAATGTATCTACTGTATTCTCCAGCCTATAAATAAAAAGGTTTGCCTTGCCCTGGAATACTAAATGTTAATTGATATCAATTGAATTCCCCTTTTAAAAAGAGCCCTGGTTGGTGCAGCTTAGTGGTTTGGGCACGGACCTGGAACCAAAGACTCGCTGGTTCAATTCCCAGTCAGGGCACATACTCAGGTTGTAAGCCAGGTCTCCAGCCATGTCCCCAGCTGGAGGCAGATGAAAGGCAACCATACATTGATGTTTCTCTCCCTTTCTTCCTTCCTCCCTTTCCCTCTCTCTACAAAATGATGAATAAAATCTCTAAAAAAATTAAGTAAATGTTTTTTAAAAAAGAATATATGTAATCTTCAATGGTTCCACCTAATAAGAGGAACTGAACCAATTTCTGGAAAAAAAAAAAAAAAAAAAAAGCAGCATTACCTAAATAATTGCCGTTTGGTGATCAAATATAGGCAGAAGTTCAATGTACTAATATTCTGATAACTGGTGACTGTTGTGAAGTGGGGTTACATACAGGTTTTTGGAGCAAGGGCCCAGGGCATAAATTCAGACATGCTTGGGAAATTTTGGTAGGCCAGAAGGGTTGACCTTTGGTAGTAGGATCAACATGATCCACCCTTAAGTAATGTTTATGACTTGGCTGGTAAGTATTCTCCTCTGGAAGGTTTCTTTTTACCTTCTAGGACTGCATTAAATGTCTTCGTATGATAGAGCCTTCCTGGTGTCAGCAGTAAACACCAAGCCTGAGTATGTTTCTCACTATATACAACTCACATGGGTGTGGTTCTTCAAACACTTCAGGACCTTGGCCAAAGTGGTCAGTCATTTTTCATGCTGCTAGCAAGCTCCTTTTTTATTTAGGTTTTAGCTCCTTTTTTCATTTAGGTTTTAGCTTAAAAGACATCACTTCAGAGAGACATGTGCGTGATCAAGTGGCAATAACGTTGCCTCTCCTTATTTCACATGCTTCTTAGTAATTTTGAACAACTATGTTTCTAAGGTTATGATTTATCCATCATTGTTTCAGATATAAAGTATTAAATTCTGAGAGCTGTCATGTCCAAGGAACAATATTAGAGCAACCATTTCCTGGACTGCATGCAGGGCAAACTGCTAAGGAAATTGTGGACTTCAATAACATCTCTTTACATATAGTTGACAACGTGAAGAAGGTGTGTGATGCTGATCCTGATGTTGCCACACCAATAAGGAAAACACATAAGGTATGCAAGGATAGCATGCAAATCCAGATATTGTACACAGAATCCAGTAGATCATTAATGAAGATCCAGGAAAGTCAATTCGTTCCATAGCAAAAGAACTGCAGATGTTGGATGCAATGGTTTGCAAGATTATTGCTGAAGATATAGATCGTATGTTGTTAGAAGAGGCCAGTTTATGAAACAGCACACAAAGGAAAGGTGCTTTGAAACAGCAAAACTGTTAACAACATAAAAAAATCCCAAAGAAAAAACTCATCTGATTTTCTTCTTCGATGAAAAAATTCTCAGCAGGACCAAATAGTAACAGAAGAAACAACAGGTGGCTCTGTGAGAATCTTAATGAAGTCCCAATTGTCATGAAAATGAAATTTCCTGCTACAGCGAAGGTGTTAGATGTTGTCAGCAAATGAAGGAGATATCATGACCCCACATTTCTTTCCACAAGGCTTGAAGGTGACTGCTGATGTTTACCTTGAGAGAATACTTTTAAGAGAAGTATTTGTACCATGGATGAAGCAAGTTGCAAATGGACATAATTTGATCTTCTAACAAGATGGTGCACCAGTACATAACACCAAAAAGGTGCAAGAATTTCTCAGTGTCAATGATCCTGAATTCTGATCAAAGGAAATCTGGCACCTAATTCACCAGATGCAAATCTTTTAGACTATTATGTATGCAGCATTTGCAAGGAAGGAAGTTAATAAACAACCTCAATCCAATAAAGAGGCTGTTAAAGCTAAGATTGAAAACATGATTCCTGGCCCTGGCTGGTGACACAGTGGATAAGTCACCAACCTGTGAACCCAAAGGTCACTGGTTCGATTCCCAGCCAGGGCACATAACCAGGTTGTGAGCTAGGTCTCCAGCCAGGTCCGTAGCTGAAGGCAGATGAAAGGCAACCATACATTGATGTTTCTCTCTCTCTCTGCCTCTCTCCCTTCCCCTCTCTCTGAAAATAATAAATAAAATCTTAAAAACAAAACATGATGTTCATAGATAAAGAAAAGTTAATTAAAGCATGCTCAAGATTTCATAGTCAAATCAAGTCTATTATTGTAGCAAATGACTTTTTGAACAATTTAAAAAATAATGACTATGTTTATGTATTTACATATAAGAATAGATTTATTTCAAAATATAACAATTTTGTGGCATGTTGTTTATTTTACTAAAATTTTGCCACTTTATCATGTGCACCCTGCACAACCCACTTAGGTGTGTTTCTTCAAACACCACAGAACTAATGCTTCAGGTCCTTGGCCTAAGTGGTTGGTTATTTTCCACACCGCCAGTAAGCTCCTTTTTCATTTAGGTTTTAGCTTAAAAGACATCTCTGAAAAGAGACTGTCCTTATCAACTTACTTAAAAAGGAATTCCTTCCTCAACTACTTGTTAGGGATTTTACTATCCAGTTTTCTTTATAACACCTACCACAACTTACAATTACTTGTTTTTTTCCACTTTTATTGAGAAATAATTGGCACACATCACCGTATAAGCTTAAGACACAAACATGATAGTTTGATTTACACACATTGTGAAATGTTTGACATGATAGGTTCAGCTAACAGCCATCTTCTTGTTAACAAAAAGAGAGGGGGGATTTAGTCTGCCTGAAACCACAAAAGCCAAACTTCAGAGGCAGAGGCTAGTGAGAAAGGAAAGAGGTTTTGCTCAGACACTGCACAATCTGGGAGAATGAGATTCCCCATCTCAAAGTTTATCTTCTCTTCAAAACTGAAGCAACATCCAACTGTCCTCAGACCAAAACAAAAGGCAGTGCCCAGAGTCCCTGCTCCATTTTATTTTATTTTATTTTTTAAAAGATTTTATTTCATTATTTTTAGGAGGAGGGGACGGGAGAGAGGCAGAGAGGGAGAGAGACATCAATGTATGGTTGCTTTTCACCTGCCTCCAGCCACAGACCTGACTGGAGACCTGGTTTGCAACCTTGTTATGTGCCCTGGCTGGGGAATTGAACCTGAGACCTTTGGGTTCGCAGGCTGGCAACTTTTCCACTGTGCTACCAGCCAGGGCTCCATTTTATTTTATTTTTAAAGTATATTTTATTGATTATGCTGATGCAGTTTCCCAATTTCTTTTTCCTTTACTCCCATTCACCCAGGACCCCAATTTCCTCCTGTGTTTCCACTCCACTTGGTTCATGTCCATGGGTCATGCATAGATTCCCTGATTTCACCTTTTCCTCTATTATTCTCAACATCCCCCTGTCTATCTTGTACCCACCAATTATGTTTCCTAATCCCTTCACCATTTCCCCATTTTGCCCCTTCTCCCTCCCAGCTGATAACCCTCCCAATGATCCCCATACCTATTATTCTGATCCTATTCTGGTTATTGGCTTAGTTTCTTTTCGTTTTTATTTTTTAGGTTCTGTTGATAGTTGTGAGTTTGTTGTCATTTTAATGTTCATAATTTTAATCTTCTTTTCCTTAAGTAAGTCCCTTTAACATTTCATATAAATTGGCTCAATGATGATGAACTCTTTTAGCTTTTCACTGACTGGGAAGCACTTTATCTGCCTTTCCAGTTTAAAGGATAGCTTTGCTGGATAGAGTAATCTTGGCTGCAGGTCCTTGCTTTTCATCACTTTGAATACTTTTTGCCAGTCCCTTCTTGTTTGCAGTTTCTTTTGAGAAGTCAGCTGACAGTCTTATAGGTGCCCCTTTGTAGGTAACTCTTCTTTTCTCTTACTGCTTTTGAGATTCTCTCTTTATCTTTAATCTTCGGCATTTTAATTATTTTGTGTCTTGATGTGGTCCTGTTTGGGTCTAGCTCTTGCTTCCTGGACTTGTATGTCTATTTCCTTCACCAAATTTGGGAATTTTTCCTTCATTATTTTTTCACACAAGTTTTCAATTTCTTACTCTGCCTCTTCTCCCTCTGCCACCCTTATGATTTGGATGTTGGCATGTTTAAAGTTGTCCCAGAGGTTCCTAAGCCTCTCCTCATTTTTTTGAATTCTTGTTTCTTCATTCTGTACTGGTTGACTGTTTATTTCTAATGTTCCAAATCACTGGTTTGAATCAGTTTCCTTCCCTTCACCTTTGATTTCCTGTGTATTTTACTTTGTTTCACTTAGCAAGGCTGTCACTTCTTCCCATTTGCGTTTGCCATACTCAAGCCTGTCAAGTCTGTGAACATCTTTATTACATGCATTTTAAACTGTGCATCTGTAAAGTTGGCTATCTCCTTGTGACTTAGTTCTCCCACTGTAACCTCAATCTGTTCCCTCTTTTAGGCCATACATCTCTGTATTCTCAACTTGACAGGTTCCTGTGTTTAACTCTGTGTCTTTGGTAGATCAGTCTCACCTGTTACATTGTAAGGGCTGAACATTAGGTATTCATCAGTCCCAGGCAACCTGTTTCACCACGTTGTGGCTCTATGTTGGGGAGGGTCTGAGAGGAAACAATGCTGCTTGCTCAGCACTTGTCCCTTTCCAGGAGCTTCTTTCACTTCCTGTATGGGACTGACACCTCTCTAGCTGTTGCCCTGACTGTGGTTCTGACAGGATGGGGCAGGGCTGGCCCCCTGATTTTTTCCTCTCTATATAGCTGGCCTTCCCCTGGAGTCTGCCAACTAGTGGCCTTGGAGCTAATCTTACTCCCATGGAGTAGCCTGGAAACCAATCTCGTTCCCATGGGGACTCTAGGGCATGCAGTACAGCAACTCTGAATAGGCAGATGTTGCCTCTGAGAAAGCTGCTTCTTTCTTTCGAGGTGTATGCAAAATGCCTCTGCTGTAAACTCAGCTGCTGCTGTATGAGGGTGGAAAAACTGTGTGTAGGCTTCCCGACCCCCTCACAAGCTCTCCTGGCCTGTAGGTGGTTAGTCTGCTGCCACTTCTAATAAAGAATGCCAAATCTCCTGAAGGCTCTGCATAGGTTTTTGTTCTCCATCAACCCGGAACTCAGAACCCATAACTGTGGTCTGCCACACCACAAGACCTAACAGGTTTCCACATTGGGTGAGTCTGCAGACATTCCAGGATGGTGGAGACCTTCTAAACAAGCAGATTCTGCTAAGAGACTGGCAGTTTTCTCCTCTGCCCCAGCCCCCACTGGTTTTCAGCCAGAAGTAATGAAGCTTTATTTCCCCAGCGCCAGAAATGTGAGCCATGTGGTACAATCTGGTGTCGGGAGTGCTCCCCAGGTGTCCCTGCTTTTTTTAAAATTTTTCTTTTTTTCTTCTTTTTAAATGTGCAACTGCACTCTCCCCTGGCTGATTGCAGTCCCCGTTCCACCACAGCTGCCTGAGTGCCGAACTGCACTGCTGAACCACGTCCACTTGGTCTGGGCTTTGCTCCTCCTACTTGTCTGGAAGAGTAATTTTATATATATATGTCTATCTTTGCTGGACTTCCATGGCAGCTCGATTTTCTGCAATTTCTGGTTGTCTCTAGTTTTGAGGTAGATGTGGTCCTTCCTAGCTGTGGAGGGAGGCAGCATGTCTACCTACACCTCTATCTTGGCCGGTCTCCCTGCTCCATTTTAAAGTACTGTCCTTTGGAGTCTGCAGGCAGCTGCTAAGCAGTCATCAGATAGCTTAGCTTGTTTTCACCTGCTGTCTATTTCAGGCTCCCTCCTGGAAGCCATGGGCCACGTGGCTACTAAGGCCATGTGGCCCATTGAGAGGACAGGCAGTGCACTGTCCAAGTGCTGGTCCTGAGCAGCAAGTCATGAGCAAGAGTAGTTCTTTGTTCCCCTGGTACTATTAGTTTTGGTTGTGGGCCAGACTGGGTTCTTTCCCAAAATGACCAACTTCCTGAACTTGTAGGTATCTTGGGTAGGCCCACCTCCCAACCAACCCCTTCTTTCTGCAGGTTAGACTGACAGGTTTTGCTTCAGTACCTCCTCCTGACCCCATTTTGACTTCTATGGTACATGTGACTGCCATCCCCTGGTCCTACCCTCAATCTAATACTGAAAGGAGATATGAGGGCTTTTTCCTCTATTCAATTATCTTTCTAGTCTTCCATGTGCCTGGTGTAAGAACCTCCCTCTGCAGCCATCTTGGTCATGGTAGGGGACTCCCCTGGCACTGTATCAACTCCAAGCAGGGCAATGCATTGGCAGGGCATGTACTTGGTTACCTGGGCAACATGACCTCATGTAGAAGCTATGCTGCAAACTCAATACCCTTGCCATGGTTGCAGGTTTGCAAAGGTATCCTTTGACCAGCTGCATGTCACACCCTCAGTACTAGAACCTCTGACCCCATCTATCAGTAATATTATCATGCAGGCACAATAAAAAGAAAGAAAAAAAGGAAAAATAATGTTCTCTTTGTGAAAAGAACTCTTAGGAAGAATTCTCTTAACTTTTCTGTATATCACACAGCAGTACTAGCCATAGTCATCATGTCATACACTTCATTGTTTTTTCCGAGACCCTCTTCTGCTCTCTCACTACCATACATGTAAAATCATGAGGCAGGAATGCACATTATTTACCTGTGCATACCCTGTAGTGACTGACACAGAATCTCCCCTGAAGCAGGTTCTGTGGATGCCTGGCTTACCACTGTGTTCTTAGTACCTAGTACACACCCGGCCATTTACCAAATGTTTGCTGAATGAATGACCACATTATTTCCCTGAGAAATGTTTATAGGGAAATGACCCAAACACTCAAGGGTTCTTCTTCCCTTGATTTAAAAGTTCAGATTCCTGTTATTTAATGCTTAGCTGTTGTATTGCAAAGTATCTTTTTTGTCACAAAGTATCACTTTTTTGTCTTTTTTTTTTAGTAGTCTCCCTAGTAATTCAGTTCCCTGTACATTAAGAATTTAGGACTTAAAAAGGTATAAACGCCCTCTCCCTTATTTTCAGAAAAATACATGGTTTCTGAAATAATTTGGGAAGGAAGGAAAAAAGGAAGAAAGGAAGAAAGGGAGGGGAGGGAGGGAGAGACTGAAGTTCATAAGCAACCAATTGAGTAAAAACCCACCAACTGTTGCCTAACACTAGGACATGCAGAACCACAGAATATTGGTACGAACCCAGCGCAGCTCCTCTTGCGCCTTGGTCCCCTTAAGAGCATTTGTCTGTCTTCCATTTCTAAATAGTTACACAATTATATTGGAATAATGAAAACCTGGCAAGCAAGTTGGGGTGAAAGATTCATAATAGCCCAGTGATCTGGTTGGATACATGAATCTTACAATATGTTCTCTTGACCCATATTGACTGTTTCAGATTAGCTAAGGCAAACAAAACAAAAATAAAGGACAACTTCTCAGATACAAACAAAACTTTATTTATACATAAAAATTGCACCTCAAGAATTCTTTTCTAAGAACAGTCTTTTAGTTGTAAAATTAAAAATAAAAAGATTGAAAAGGGCAGTGCATAGCTGTTTTTTAAATACTTCATCCAGTTAATTTTTCAGCTGCAAAATGCAATATATACCTCTTCCAATAATAGGAAATGCATATAACTGCAGATTCAAATCATATAATGGGCTTGGAAGTCAAAGTAAAATAAGTTCAATATTCAAAAATAGAAGACTCGGCTTTGATGTTTCATGGGTACAATCCCTAACTTTCCTCCATGTTAATTCTTCCTCTTAGGTATTCAACTCAATAGATAATTTTTTAAACTAATATTTTCATGAAAAACTGAGAAGTGATAAGGGCTCTTGTAAACAGTCTTAAAAACTATCTCCCATGACCATACATATTGGAGTAATAATACTAACATTATCCACTTTATGTAAGAAACAGAAAGTACCATGTTTTTGGATCAAATAACTGATATAATAATTATTTATGTGGAGCATGTAAGCCTCAGTACCATGTAAATCTCAACCTCATTTCTAAAACAAATAATTAATTCAAAGTACTATTAAAATGTTCAAGTGATTAAATGTCAAGTGGTTCCTACGTCCAAACAAGATTGTTCTTTCCTGCTTGAGGCTGCAAAGATTCAAAATATACATCCCCAGATACATACTGCCCGTCCCGAGCAGCAAGCTAAAGCAGTTCCTGGATTCCTGTCCCACAAAACTGTGAAATGACAGATGTTTGTTGCTTTGAGCTCCTAAGTTTTGTAGTAACTTGTTACATAGCAGTATATAATTAATATAAGAAAATGCAAATCATTTTATATTCTGAGTAAGATTAAAAACTTAGGCATGCTTTTTATTTTTATTTTTTGAGAGCAGGGCTCAATTTAATTTTGCCCAATATGAAAAGGATTTAAGTTATCTGATAAACCAGTCTTATTATGCATTTAGCCACCACCTCTCATCTTTTGTACCCCCACCAATTCCTCCATTATTTACCAATAATATGGTTACTATTTGAAGATGCTGCATTTATTTCGGATGACAATTTAGAGAAGTGAACAAAATCATATAGCAGGCACAATGAACTTAAATGTCACCTTCAACAGTAAATATTGTAAAGTAGCTGCTTCACTTTTTGAATTTAGTGTTTCTTTTCTTCATTAAAAAAAAAACAAAAAAAAACTTTACCCAAGGATATATTTATTGATTTTTGATAGAGGGTATGTGGGAATGGGGAGGGAGGGGAGCAGGAAGGGAGGGGGAGAGAGAGAGAAATCAGTTGGTTGCCTCCTATGCACGCTCTACTGTGGGATCAAACCTGCAACCTTTTGGAGTATGGGATAATGCTCCAACCAACTGAGCTACCCAGCCAGGGCTTCTTTTTCCTTTAAGTTTCAAAAGAGGTCACACTTCTATAAAATTTGGCTAAGAAGTGTAGGATGTTAAAAAGTTCTTATTAGAAAATGTCAACAATCTCAATTTTCTACTAGATAGGAGACTTGATTTAATTTGGCATTTTGCAGCCTGAAAGAGGAGAAGAGGAAATGAATACCATTCCATTCTGTGCAAACAGTTACTCTGTTCTTTTATTGTCAATGTTCTCATACTAGGTTAGTCTCTCCACGGGGCAAAAGACCTCTGGTCTGTCCTTCTATTTTATTAAAACTGGGCTCAGGGTGGCATGAAAGAACATAGGCTCCAAGGTGGCAGTAAGGTGGTAACTTGTGGAAAGAAGAAGCTTTTTGCCATTTTGCAAAGGTATGGGCACTCTGTGTACAAGGGAAGAAATAGTATGTATGTAATCTATAAATATACTATCCCTTAGGATAAAAACAAAGCAAAAATAAGTATCCAAAGATGACATTTTTACTTTAAAACATTTTTTCTTTTCATTGAGAAAAAAATTATAACAAAATTAAGTGAAAGCAATGGATGCTCTTGCAACAAGTTTTGTGTTCACACAATACCATCCACTAAACATGATACCTTTAGTGGTAGCTCTGTTCAACTGTTTAACAAGCCTTTTCATGAATCCGTTTAGGAGAATAATTCATATTTTAAAAGAAGTATTTATTTTTATTTTAATTTTTTTTAGAGAGAAGGAAAGAGAGGGAAGAGAAGAGAAACATCAATGTGTGGTTGCCTCTCAAGCACCTCCAACTGGGGACCTGGTCTCCAACCCACGCATGTGCCCTGACTGGGAATCAAACTGGCAACCCTTTGGTTCACATTTGCAGGCCAGCACTCAATCCACTGAGCCACACCAGCCAGGACTAATTCATCTTTTTAATAGCAACATTCCTTGAGTAGGCCATTGTTTGCATACATGTTATGGAAAATATCACTGTACTGCTATGATTAAAAGAATAATAATTTTTACTCTTTTCTGAACAGTTTACTCAATTTTTCAGAAAGCCTAAATGAACTAGGATTCAGAATCATTTCCCATTAAAACCTTGTGCTTTATCAAAACTAGAATGCAGAACTAACAGAACAGTTAAGTTTAACCTGTGAGAAAATATAACTTACAGAATTTGAATTTAGGCTTTAACTATTTAGAAATTTCTATTTAACATCAAGGAGGCAGTAATGCTCCATGAGGTGGTGATGATTACAGAGTTTCATTTTTTTAAAAAAGTTATTCATGACTGATATAAAGAGCTGTCCCCAATATATTAGCTAAAATCTGTTAAATATAAATGCGTAAAGTAAGATCATCTCAAAGCAGAGTTTAAAGACTTAGAAAGCTCTGGCTGAGGTTACAGAGCTGAGTCTTAGATTTCACACTGCAATTGTGTGTATTGTTCTTCAGAATGCCTCCCCTCTAAATATTTATTAAAGTTGAAAAAAAATCAAATACTTTTTCCTTAGAACATGAGATAACAGATTCCTTTTTGACTTAAAAACACACCAGAAAAACCAAACAACAAATAAAAAGTCCTGAGTGTCCAAAAAAGCAAACTGTTAATGAAACAGTCAAAACCTTCATATGTTCTATCTTCATGTAAATAGATATTCACTCTGCAGTTGAAAGGGAACATCCAAACTATTTCAAAATCTAGAATTTACCATAAATACCCAACACACTTGCTCCAGAGCAGGTAATATCCAATGAGGAGGTCCAGACTGACCAGATCTGAGAGGATACTTGTGAGACATCACAAAAATTAGGATGTGGTGGTGGGAATCCTCAGAATAATTATCTGAAGAAAAGCCTATACTTTCTCAAAGCCAAACACACAAAATTATATTCTACATAAGAAACATTAATTTTATGTTTCCGTATGACTTTAAAAGATGCACAGAACAAGATGAGTTTATATGATTTTTAAGACTGAAGTAACCTCTAATCTTACGCAACTTAAAACAAAGGAACAACGGTGGACCAACAGATAAAGGAGTATTCTTCAACTTTTCTTCACTGCACAGGGAAATCCCCCTGAAGAATAAGAAAATTCAGTTAGGTTGGAAAATATTTCTGACTTTACTTGTATTTTCCCTTAAAGCCACATTTTAATATTGATGTAATTTTATACAATTTTTAAAAATTATAAAAAAATTTTAAGAAGCATCATTAGTTTTTATGGAGTTCCTTAATCACTATTATGAACAATTGTCAGTTTGGGCTATAAAGGAATAATGCAATGGTTTTGAACCTTACCTTATTGAGAACCTTTAAAGCAATGAACATTTTCTAATTATAATCTTATTTAACAAAAAATGATTACCAGCAAACCTCCTTTGTTCATCCTTTAATAAGATATGAATATTTACCCACTTAAACCACACTTTCCATTTTTAATAAACTTTTAAAAAAATAAACTAAACTTTTATTTTAGCATTTATTAATAGCAATGCCTTATTAGGTTATTATGAGAACAAGGCTACTTTTCCATAAACCAGTTTTAAGTCCATGAAGGCTGAATTTTCAAAAATCACAGTTTTCTTACAAAAAAGATTTGCAGGCTTATAATCTATTTCATTATAAAAGGAAATAGATTTTTTTGCACATAACTATTTATAGACAAATTTTACTTTCAGATAAGTTCAAATTTATCAGTATAAAAATATGCCTCACTAAAATATACTTACTTATAAAAACATACTTCCTTTGCCATGTGAAAATCTGGTGTTTAGTTCTCTAGATTTTTTAATTAAGGCTTTTTTCTGAGCTTCATCAAACCTATTAACCTTGAGATCCTTATCCCGGTCAAATGGTATTCTTTCTTGGGGCTTATTTTTATCTTCAGCAGATTTACTCTTTAATTTTTTTTGATGAATGTCCATAAGAGATTCTGATCTTTTTGATTCCTGGGGAAAGCAAGAGAATAGAAATAAAAATCTTAGTTTGTAGATTACTGACAGAATATGATAGTGAAACAAAACAGTTAAGTAGTAATGGTGAACATTAAAGAGGGCTATTTACAAACCTTAAATGCCAAGAGAGCATCTTTGAAGAAAATACATATCAGAGGCTAATTCAATTCAATCAAACTAACATCATCTCCTAACTGCATGCTACATACAGAAAAAGAGTAACACAGAGAGGTAACAAATGTTTAAATAGTCATCAAGAAAAGCATCAGCCCTGGCTGGTGGCACAGTGGATAAGGTGCTGGCCTGCGAACCCAAAGGTCGCTGGTTCAATTCCCAGCCAGGGCACATAACTAGGCTGCAAGCCAGGTCTCCAGCCAAGTCTTTAGCTGGAGGCAGGTGAAAGGCAACCATACGTTGGTATTTCTCTCCCTCTCTGTCTCTTTCTCCCTTTCCCTCTCTCTAAAAATGAAAAAAAAAAAAAAAGAGAGAGAGAGAGAAAAGCATCATATGATGTATGAAAATTAGAATCCAAATCAAGAACATGGGTTACAAAATTACATTCTCCTTAGCAGCCTGGTTAAAGCTTAAGGGTGGGGTGATCTGTGAAACTTACACAAGTGACCAGGAAGGACGGGCACTGCCGGACTGAAGCAAAAACAAGAGCAGACCAGAAAAATAACAGCACGGAGGAGACGCAGTTCAAGGATTGTGCAGGATACGTTGGCATGTTCCCTACACAAGAGAACTTTTGTTCCTTTCAATTTTCTGTTTTTTCTTTTACCTCCTTCCTTTTCTTCCTTTTTAGTTGGGGCAGGTGTTCGTTTTAACATTTATATAGGAAGATGAGTCTGAACAACTAGTTTCATAAATTAGATTCATTATGAACCTTTCAGGATTGATGAAAGTAAAAGACAGAATGACCCAGGATGAAAGAAGAGGGAAGTGGAATGCAGGACAAGATACAGGCAGTACAGGCTAGCAGCCTTCTAACTGGGTACAGGAATCCCTGGGGCTACACAGAGTGGATTCTACTGAGTCTGAAGGCATGGATAATTTTAAGGCTGTCCACCCATGATTCCCAACTTCTTCATGTAGGCTTACTTAAAATAGACTTGCCCAATAACACATCTTGTGAGAATCTCTCCCCTTGTGCTATCACCTCTTCCCAATTAACAAAGTGAGGTCTTTTGGTGTCTTCCTATAGAATACTGCCTGAGAGACCAAGTCTCCAGGATATCAAACAAAAAACCCTGAAATGCTAGTTTAAGTGAAACTTCCTGTGATCAAGGACAAGCTTTGTGTCCTTTTTTTTTTTTTTTCTGTTTTAAACATATTTCTCCTATGAGTATAAGGTCTTTTTGAAATAGGTGTTTTAGCTCTTGTTGGAATGTTCTGAGTTCAGATATACTGAAGCTTGGGACAATGTAAGCAAGGATGATTTTGCTTAACATACCCTTTCCTTCAGGCCTTGCCCTGTTAAAAGCATGTACTTGAGAACAAAGATTCATGTGAAGACAGCCCAGTGAAAGCAAAATAACAAGACACTGGTAAGAAATGTTGAAGGTGGCAGCATCCTATTTCATGAAGAAGACAAATTCATGCTACCTACCTACCAACTTTAGAATTCAGCATGGTCACAGGAATGATCACTAACACATCTATTTGAATGGAAAAATAAAGTCACATTTTCTGACAGAAAGTGAGTCTGACTTGGCTGATTTGACAACCAGAACTGACTTTGTTAGTTGGGTTATGTGGTAGTTATTCCCTACAAATGAATGAGCCCAATCTGGAGCTATAAGGTTTTATCAGAAAGTACAAATGATGCTGTATTAGTGAATATTTAAGTTAGGTATAGTTTCATTTTCCCAATACTTCATAAATCATTTCATAAATAAATCTTGGTAAATTCTTTACAAATAAACTGATTTGTAACTCAAGTACTTTTTAGTTCTTTATGTTTAATACTAGGTGAAAATTCAAATAATGCTAAAAAATAGGTTATCAGTATGCATAGCACAGAATAATAACTAATACCTTAAATCTGGGTTGCAATGATGGTACTGCTGTTTTCAACACTGGTGACTCAGGCAAGTAATTTAAGCCCTCAATTTCTCAGCTGTCAGATGTAAGTTTTATATATACATATATGTTTTTTTTAATTGGTTTTTAAAAAAGATTTCATTCATCATTTTCAGAGAGAGGAAAAGGGAGAGAGGCAGAAAGGGAGAGAGACATCAATGTATGGTTGCCTTTCACCTGCCTCTAGCCACGGACTTGACTGGAGACCTGGCTTGTAACCTGGTTATGTGTCCTGGCTGCAGAATCGAACCAATGACCTTTGGGTTCGCAGGCTGGCGCCTTATCCACTGTGTCACCAGCCAGGCTGAGAGTAATAATTTTTAAATATTTGGGTGAGGGAGGGGTTAGATGATCTAATGAATACAAATGACTTAGTAAAGTACTAGGCATATAAGGATCTTTTGATAAATGTTAGCAAGATTTATGAGAATTTACTATATTGTAATCCTCACCATATCTCTATAAATTAAGTGTTATTATTCCCATTATACAGAGTTGGAAAGAGAGAATAAGAAAATTAACGGGATCAATGTGAAAAATACTGAAGTTGATAGTTGACAATTGAGAGATGGGTCATTAATAATAGTGTTAATAGGTCACTATGAGGTTTGAGTAAATAACTCAAATTGTTTCAAGAACTGTTGTAACAAATTGTTTTCCATCTCATCCACTTCTCTTTTAAAAAAAGGTTCTATTTATTGAGAAAGGGGGAAAAGAGAGAGAGGGAGATAAACTTCGATGTGCAAGGAAACATTGATCAGCTGCCCCTTGCATGCCCCCAACTGGGGACCTGGCGTGCAACCCAGGCATGTGCCCTAACCAGAAATTGAATCTGTGACCTTTTGGTTAGCAGGCCAGTACTCAAACCACTGAGCCACAACAGCCAGGGCTCATCCACTTCTTTCTGTAAAAATGGTTTCTTAACTCTTAGCTAAAAAACTCACTTAACTACAAAAACAAACAAAAGAACACATTTGATGCCGAAAGCTGTCTTTTCCATCAGTAACATTCATCCAAAGACCAGAAACTAACTAGAAAAAAGTCTTTCATTAAGAGATTAAGTTAAATTTACATTTTATTCTTATATTTAATAATTATCAACATTTGCAATGTTTATACTGTTTCTTTTAATTTTAAAATTTATTTATTGATTTGACAGAGAGAGAAAAGGAGTAATTAGGTGTGTTAAATGTATGTTTGACTTAATGATAAAATTAAACATCAATAAAGGCAGAGGAAGCCCAGGCCAGTGTATCTCAGTTGGTTGGAGCATCACCCCAAAACCAAAAGGTTGTGGGTTCGGTCTCTTACATGACTTAGTAAAGTACTAGGCATATAAGGATCTTTCGATAAATGTTAGCAAGATTTATGAGAATTTACTATATTGTAATCCTCACCACATCTCTATAAATTAAGTGTTACTATTCCCATTATACAGATTTGGAAAGAGAGAATAAGAAAATTAACGGGATCAATGTGAAAAATACTGAAGTTGATAGGGTGTGCACAAGAGGCAACCAATTTATGCTTCTCTCTCTCCCTTTTTTCCCTTTTCTCTAAAATCAATAAACATGTCCTTGGTTAGGATGAAAAAGAAGAATACATCAAACCACTGAACTATTATAATCAATTCAAACAATTTAAGGTCTCAAATTTGTTGTATCAGTGTACTGTCTGGTTTAGCATACTTTTGCACATTGTGACACGTATGACCAAATTAGTGCTAGAACTATAAAAAAACAAACAAAAATCCACCCTGAAATATTCAGTTCACTGAAACTCCCACTGAAAGCCAATTCATATAGAGATTAATTTGCTGAATAGCCAATTTGACGATTTACTCAATTTAATCATTTAACAAGAATCTCATACTGAAATTTGTTTCATAGGAATTTATAAAAAGCCAGAGCAATTTATGTGAAATGAGATTGTTTTACAGTAACTTTTGAAAATTCATGCTGATTATTTTGTCTTTTAGAGAGAGGAAGAGAGGGAGACAGAGAGAGAGAAATATTGATATGTGAGAGACATCTGTCAGTTGCTTCTTGTACATGCCTCAACTGTGGAGACTGGGCTGCAACCCAGGCACATGCTATAACCTGGAATCCAACCAGCAACCTTTTGGTTCACAGAGTAATGCTCAACTCACTGAGCCACACCAGTCAGGGCTCCATGGTAATATTTTAAATAGTGCTTGGCCCTGACCAATGTGGCTCAGTTGGTTAAGCATTGTCTGGCAAAGCGAAAGGTTGTTGGTTGGATTCCTGGCCAGGGCAGGTACCTGAGTTGCAGGCCTAGGCCCTGCTGGGATAGGTAAAAGAGGCAACCATCAATGTTTCTCACACATAAATGTTTCTCTCTTCTTTCTTCCTCCCTTCCTCTATTTAAAAATAAATAAAGTCCTTAAAAAAGAATAGTGCTTGATTTATCAAAACTAAGATAAAAAAAATTTTATTTATTATTTTTAGAGAGGAGAAATAGAGAGAGAAACATGAATGTATGGTTGCCTTTCACCTGCCTCCATCTACGGACCTGGCTGGAGATTCTGGCTTGCAACCTATTTTATGTGCCCTGGCTGGGAATTGAACAGCGACCTTTGGGCTTGGAGGCTGGCACCGATCCACTGAGTCACACCAGTCAGGGCTTTAAACACATTTTAAAATCAATTGCAGACATCATTGCATATATGCAATATACTTTGTCATGTATTTGCATTAGCTAGAGTTCACTATTTATTCACAAGTTTTTCTTTTAGGCTAAATTTATACACAATGAAATGCACAAATATTATTACATTTACTATGTTTTAGAATTCAAATTCCTATTTAAGGTCTGGAAACTTCCATCACGCTAGAAAGCTCCGTATGCCCCTTCCTACTCAACATTTCCACTTCAACAACCACTATTGTGATATTTTTCCACCACAGATTCATTTTGCTTATTGTAGAGTTTCATATAAATACAATCACAGAGTATGGACTTGTGTAGAAAATCTTGTATGAGACTTTCCTCACTTGGCATAATAACTTCAAGATTTACTCATGTCACCTTTACTATTTATCATTTGTTCATTTTTACTTATTGTAGTATTTTGTAGTATACGGTATTTTTTCTTTCTCTTTGATAGGAACCTGGGTTGTACACAAATTTAGCTATTATAAATAAAACATTGACTTCTGGCCAAGATAGAAGCATAAGATGTGTCTCCCTCCACAACTAAGAAGGAATACAACCATCCCAAAACTAGAGACAACCAGAACTTCCAGAAAACTGAGCTGCAAGGAGGCCAACAAACAATGTAAAGAAGAAATACTTATCCAGACAGGTGTGACAGCTCTACCTAAGACACAGAGGCTAACACAGGAGCCTGTCAAGTTGAGGGGACAAAAAAGTATAGCTCAAAAGAGGAAACTGATCAAGGACCCAGTGAAAGAACTAAGCAACAAGAAGATAGCCAACCTAACAGATGCGGAGTTCAAAACAGTGATGATAAAGATGCTCACAAACTTGACACATATGTTTAAGTATGGTAAATGCAGAAGGGAAGAAGTGAAGGTTATGCTAAGTGAAACAATGGAAAATCATGCAAAACCAACAATGAAAGGGAAGAAAACTGGGGTTCAAATCAATGATTTGGAACATAAGGAAGAAATAAACAGTCAACCAATACAGAATAAGGAAACAAGAATTGAAGAAAATGAGGAAAGGTTTAGGAACCTCTGGGACAACTTTAAATGTGCCAACATCTGTATCATAGGGGTATCATAAGTAGAAGATGAAGAGCAAGAAATTGAAAATTTGTGTGAATAAATAATGAAGGAAAACTTCCCTTATTTGGTGAAATAAATAGACATACAAGTCCAGGGAGCACCGAGAGTTCCAAGCAAGCTAGACCCAAAGAAGATCATACCAAGACACATCATAATTAAAATGCCAAAGATTAAAGGTAAAGAGAGAATCTTAAAAAAGCAGCAAGAGAAAAAGCAGACAATTACCTACAAAGGGGTTCCTGTAAGACTATAAGCTGATTTTTCAAAAGAAAAATCTTGCAGGCAAGAAGGGACTGGCAAGAAATATTCAAAGTGATGAAAAGCAAGGACCTACAACCAACATTACCCTATCCAGCAAAACTATCATTTAGAATGGAAGGGCAGATAAAGTGCTTCCCAGACAAGGTAAAGCTAGAGGAGTTCATCATCAACAAGTCATTATTATATGAAATGTAAAAGGGACTTATTTAAGGAAAAAAAGAAGCCCTGGCTGATGTGGCTCAGTGGATTGGCTCCAGCCTGTGAATCTGATGGTTGCTGGCTTGATTCCCCAGTCAGGGAACATAACCAGGTTGCAGCCAGTTCTCTAGACAGGTCCTTAGCTGGAGGCAGGTGAAAGGCAACCATACATGGATGCTTCTTTCCCTTTCTTCCTCCCTCCCTGCCCTTCTTTCTGAAAATAATGAATAAAATCTTTAAAAATAAAAAGAAGATCAAAACTATGAACATTAAAATGACGACAAACTCCCAAGTATCAACAACTGAATCTCGAAAACAAAAACAACCTAAGCAAACAACTAAAACAGGAAAAGACTCATAGATTTGGAGATCATATGGAGGGGTATCACTGGGGAGGGAGAGAAAGGGAAGAGTGTGGGAAAGGGTACAGGGATTAAGAAGCATAATTGGTAGATACAAAATAGACACGGGGATGTTAACAATAGTATAGGAAAGGGAGAAACCAAAGAACTTACATCACAACTCATGGACATGAATTAAGGGTAGGGGGGAAGGTAGGGTTATATCAGGTGGAGGGGGACAAAGGGGTAAAAATTGGGACAACTGTAACAGCATAATCAATAAAATATACTATAAATAAATAAAGCATCTATGAATATTCTATATAAGTCGTTTCTTGAGGCTATTATGAATAAAGCATGTTTAATTCTTCTTTTATAGGACATGCTTTCTTTCTTTTTATTTTTAAAGTTTTGTTTTTTTTTTTTTAAGATTTTATTTATTTTTAGAGCAAGGGGAAGGGAGGGAGAAAGAGAGGGAGAGAAGTATCCCTGTATGGTTGCCTTTCACCTGCCTCCAGCCACAGACCTGGCTGGAGACCTGGCTTGCAACCTGGTTATGTGCCCTGGCTGGGGATTGAACCAGCGACCATTGGTTCGCAGGCCAGCGTCTTATCCACTGAGCCACCAGCCAGGGCTATAAGACATGTTTTCATTTGTCTTACATAAATACTCAGGGATGGAGTTGCAGGGTCACAGGGTAGGTGCATGTTTAGTTTTATAAAAATACTCATTTGGAAGCACAGCTTGTGAATTTTCAGATATTTTTCTTTTCTAACATAACTTATCATGGCTATAAATTTTGCTTCAAAGTACTACTTCCCATTGCATCTCACACATTTTAATATGTTGTACATTTTTGTATCATTCAGGTTTAGGTCTTTTCTAACTTCCATTATCAGGTCTTTTTTGATATAAAGTTTAAGTTTAAAAATTCATTGTTGTACAGGACTTTTCAGCTATCTGAATTTTAATTAAAATTCCTTGCAGTCAGAAAATATGGCTTAAATGATGGTGACTCTTTAATTTTGTTAAGACTTTTGAGCTTGTCAGTTTTCAGCTTCACTGTTTGTGATACTGGTCTACATGTCCATTAATCATTCTCAGTATATTTTTAATGCTTGTGGAACTTTTTATTAATTAATATCTTGGGAACAGAAGTTATTTTCCTGAACACAATACCTTCTAGGGGCCAACGGACTCAGTGATTTACATTTATTCTTTGAGATGAAATACTGGTTTTTTTTTTCCACATGTAACCTTAAAAATAATTTTTAAAAATTTATTGGTTGATTTTAGAAAGAGGGAGAAAGGGAGAGAGAAAACACTGATTTTGTTATTCCATTTATTGGTTCATTCTTCTATGTCCTGTGACAGGGGATTGAACCCACAATCTTGGCATATCCTGGTGATGCTCCAACCAACTGAGCTAGCCTGCCAGGGAGGTTTTTCTTTCTTTTTTTTTTTTATCTCAAGTAAGAGAATATAATAAAATAATGATATGCCAAATGTATACTGACTGTTGAGTTTATAAATTTACATTGAACCACATTTTAAAAACATTTTCCCCATATTTAAATATTTACATTAGATATTCCAAATCTGCTTATAATTAAAAAATGTATGAACTGAAGTTCTCTAGGAGTTGATAGGGCTCTTACTTTCCGATCACATGCTACCAATCTCTAGGAAATTAAATTTCTACACCTCATCTTAGCCAAAAGGCCAAGAAGTAATTTCTAGGGATTAAATTTCTGATATGTGGCTTATGTAAAAAAATGAACTAAGACTATTTTATATGAGACATTAAAAAACCTTACACAAAAGGATTTTCTATAAATACACACACAATAGAGATCAATATTTTCCAGAACAGATGTATAGAAAACGATAAAGAGAAGACATATAAAAGAGAAACAAGAAAAAGAAAAAATGAGCATTAAAAGACAGAAAAACATAAAGGCTTATATACTTTATTCACTGACTTACATTGTATGAGGATACCTGCTCAGCCAATCTTTTTTCCCTTCCTGACAATATATGTTCTTCATTCTTCTTACTGAGTGACTTTCTTGTTTCTTGTGTCTCCTAAGGAACAAGCACAGATAACACATTACTGAACCACATAATTAAAGAAAAATACAAAGGAATTAACTCTAATTTTTACTGAGATTGAGTAATCAGGTTAAACTAACCCAGGCTTGTTCAACCTCTTCCCACCGGAAATGTTAATATACTTGATAAAAGGTCTGTTGGTTCTAAGATTTTCCTGGAAACAAGGGAACAAAAACCAAAACAACAAAAATAAAAACAAAAAACAAAAAACAAAACCCACATAATTCTATCCCATCAACTAACTGGAAGCATCACCTATTTCTTGATCTTAGGTATCATTTTGACAAATAATGATGAAGTGTAAAAGATTAAATGTCTTAAAAAGAAATCCTGCATTATGTTTTCAAAACTTGGGAAGGCACTCATGAGGAAACAAATTAAGAAAAAGAAATAAAATACGTACAGGTAGGAAAAGAAAAATAAAACTATATTCACAGATGACAAAGTTTGTGTGTAAAGAATCCCAAGGAATCAACAAAAACACTCCTGGAACTAGTAAGCAGGTACTACAAAGTTGTAGGACTCAGGGCGAATATATGAAATACATCAGTGATGAATAAATGGACTTTGAAGTTAAGACAAAAAAAATTTACCATAGCTACACACACACAAAATGAAGTATGTACTTAAATAAATTTCCCACAAATTCTAGTCAGAAAAAAAAATTCTGGAGAATACAGTCCCAACCAAAAATGAAGAAAGCAGACATAAAACACATTTGAAAACCATTGTTCTCAAAGCATAGTTTTATTCATTTATTAAAAAAATTATTTATTTATTTATTATTTTCATAGAGCGCAGAAGGGAGAGAGGCAGAAATGAGACAGACATCAATGTATGGTTGCCTTTCACCTGCCTCCAGCCATGGACCTGGGCAGACACCTGGCTTGCAACCTGGTCATGTGCCCTGGCTGGGGAATCGAACCAGCGACCCCTGGGTTCGCAGGCCAACACCTATCCACTGAGCCATCAGCCAGGGCTCAAGGCATATTTTTATACTGCTGCTATTTGCTTAGGAAAATTTATGAAGCTCTTATATAATTTTTATCTTAATAATGGACTAAAATGACATTGTACATTAAAAACATAGGAATATGCCCTGGCTGGTAGCACAGTGGATAAGGTGCCGGCCTGCGAACCCAAAGGTCGCAGGTTCGATTCCCCAGCCAGGGCACATTACCAGGTTGCAAACCAGGTCTCCAGTCAGGTCTGTGGCTGGAGGCAGGTGAAACACAACCATACATTGGGAAAAAAAAAAAAGGAATAACTCTTTTTTTTCATAAAACATTTCTCAGAAAACAGATGCTTCTACTTGTAAATATGCAGAGAAAAATGATGTTATAGTAGGTGGAGATTAAAAACCTGACCTATGACCTGGCTGGTGTGGCTCAGTGGATTGGTGCCAGACTGTGAACCCAAAGGTCACTGGTTCAATTCCCCAGTCAGGGCACATAACCAGGTTGCAAGCCAGTTCTCCAACTAGGTTCTTAGCTGGAGGCAGGTGAAAGGCAAACATACACTGATGCTTCTCTCCCTTTCTTCCTCCCTCCCTGCCCTTCTCTCTGAAAATAATGAATAAAAATCTTTTTTAAAAAATGTATGCTCTGGTGGGTAGCACAGTGGATAAGGCGCTGGCCTGCAAACCCAAAGGTCGCAGGTTTGATTCCCCAGCCAGGGCACATAACAAGGTTGCAAACCAGGTCTCCAGTCAGGTCTGTGGCTGGAGGCAGGTGAAAAGCAACCATACATTGATGTCTGTCTCCCTCTCTGCCTCTCTCTCTTCTCCTCTTTCTAAAAATCATAAATAAAATCTTAAAAAAATAAAAGTAAAAATAAAAATTATATTAAAAAAAAAAAAAAGGAAAAATACCCCAAAGACCTTACCTATGAAGCGTTAATAGATCTAGTCAAGACTGGGAGGTAAGAACATAACAGATCTTACTCAATTAACTTATTTATCACACTGCTATTCTTTCTAAAGAACAATTTTAATTCTTTTAGGAAACGCTGGATCAGTAAATGTGAGAGATGTATGCTGTGGAATCAAATATAAAAAAAGTTTGATGAAGTGATGAAGAGAACCTATTAAAAAGGAAACAACTCTGATCTGTTACAGAAATAAAAAATTAGTCACAAACTTTTACACATGATCAAAAATATCAGAAAATGAACAGCTTTGTGATAATATATATTAGTTGGTACCACAAATACATACAAATCTGTGGTACTGTCTACTGTAATATAGTACCATGGGAAATTTAAGGGATAGTAATAATTCCTTTTAAGCCCACTGTAAACATTAAACAATACATTTTAAGCCCTGAAAAGAATGACCTGATCTAAAGAACTCAGTCACAGGGCCTAAAAATCACTTAATTCAAATTGTACTACTTAGTTTCTATTTGTTCCATTTTTAGGTGATATCTTTTTGTGAAGTAGACTTCCTGCACACAGGACAGAAAAATGCATAAATAAATGTAGGCACAAATAAAAAGTCCATGTAGGCAAGGGAATTAACTATATTTTTGGGGGACAATCTTAAAGGCTAAATTATAAAAACACCAATAGTATATTATTTATAAAAGAGACTAGTTAAGGAAGATTAGACAGTGTATATATTCTATAAATTATTTAATGCATTAATGAAAATGCTTATTTTTTATTGAGGTATAACTGACATATTAGTTTCAGGTATATAATGAAATGATTTTATATTTGTATATATTGCAAAATGGTTTCCACAATAAATGTAGTTAACATCCACCACTAAACATAGTCACAATTTTTTCCGCCTTGTGATGAGAACTTTCAAGATCCTCTCCTAGCTATGTACTTTCAAAATGCAGTACAATATTATTAACTATAGCCACCATGCTATACATTACAGCCCCAGGATGTATTCATTTTATAACTAGAAACTGGAATCTTCTGACCCCCTTCACCCATTTGTTCATCCCCTACCTCAGGCAACCACCAACCTCTATATCCATGAGCTCAGTTTTTTGTTCTTTTAAATTTTGTCTTTCTTCTTTTTTAGATTCCACATGTGAGATCCCCTACCTCAGGCAACCACCAACCTCTATATCCATGAGCTCAGCTTTTTTTTTTTTTTTTTTTTTTTTTTTTTTTTTTTTTTTTTTTTTTTTTTTTTTTTAATTTTGTCATTCTTTTTCTGCAGATTCCACATGTGAGATAATACAGTATTTAGTACGATTAGTAAAAATGCTCTTGCCTATCTTGATAGTAACACAAGTCTTTATGCATCATTTAAGTATCTAGGTTATCTATGGTTTTGTTTCATTTTTTAAGATATTTTAAAAGATACCTTGTTATGAAGATAGTATGATATGTAGCCCAAAAGCTTGGAGTTAGAAAGGTCTACAATTGATTATTGTTTGTTACTTAATCAGCGCTGTAATACCAGAAAAATTGACCTCATAAAGGTTAGTTTCTCTTACAGAATAAGGCCAATAATCCTGGCTGGTGTGGCTCAATGGATTGAGTGACAGCCTGCAAACCAAAGGGTCACAGGTTCAATTCCCAGTCAGGGCATATGCCTGGGCTGCAGGCCACATCCCCAGTTGGGGACATGCAAGAGGCAACCACACATTGATGTTCCTCTCCCTTTATTTCTCCCTATCTTCCCTTCTCTCTAAAAATAAATATTTAAAATCTTTTAAAAAATAAAATAAAATAAAATAAAATGAGGCCAATAAACCTATATCTTACGATTTTCTAGAGACTTAAATGATACTATTCGGAAATAGTAAGCAACTGGTGTCACTTTCCTTCCTTCAAACTGTTCTTCAAGGGGAAATATGTATTTTCCCTTTGGAATCATAGTTTAAAAAATAGTACCCTTAAATATTTTTTTTTCTTTTTATTTTTTTCTTACCCTTAAATATTTTACCTATGTCTTTTCAAAATAGAGTTAACATGGGCAGAAATACATAAACAAACACTTTCACCTTAGCTTTCTTTTCCCTGTCAGCTGGGGTATCTGTCCAGACTGATCGGTCTCCAGATTTGTCCTCGGTTCTTCTCTTAAAAGTTCTGGGCCCAAGGCCAAAGTCTTTCAGTTCTGGAGGAAGCTCAGTCATCCAGGACTCCCTTGTAATTGGTTTAGCTGAATCCTTTAAGAGAAACAAAAAGTTAAAAACAAACAAAGAACAACAACAACAATAACAACAAAACCCAAAACCAGTAGCCTGGAAAGAGTGCCTGTATGTGTGTGTAAAATACTGTAAAAGTGACTAAGTTTTTCAATTGAGGCTTTAAAGTTCAATAGCAGACTTTAAGACAAAGGATTTATTTAATAGAAAGAAATTATTTTCATCTAAGTTACTGTTTTTTTGACTTTGTTATCTTTCCCAAACAAAAATGTTTAAGTAGACAAATCTGCCAGTCTTTTTCCTTTTATAGCTTCTGGGTTATCCAGCCACTAAGTTTTCTTAATATGCATGCACACACACACACACACACAGGGTGGGGCAAAAGTAGGTTTACAGTTGTTTGTAAGAAAAATAATACAATAATTAATAAATAATCAAGAAGAATAAACCATGTTTTGCATACTCACAACCACAAAGCTACTTTTGTGGTCTTTTGTATACTCACAACTATAAACCTACTTTTGCCCCTGTACATGTACTTTTTTTAATGTCTTTTTAAAATTTAGGTTTTTAATTTAGTTAATCTATTTTTCAGAGTAGAATATATTTAAAACTTACATTATCTCCTTTGGTGAGTTTTTCTTTCATTCTCTGGGCCCTTTTTTCAAACTCTGTCGTTACACTATACTTAACTGGACCTTTTGCAGGCATTGGTCCAACAATGTCTTCATCTTCACTGTTATCTGTTTCCTTTTGAAATAAGACATTACCTTTAAACCAAGAGCAGAGCTACAGGTTATAGAAAATGATCCTAAATTACTTAAAGTTGAATTGAATCTGATTACTGAGAGACAATAAAACAAAGAAGCAAACAATATGTTGCTGGTTAAGCACTGAGCAATGAGGACATTTTCTGTGCCTTCCTGAAGTGCACCGTACACAGATGACAAATCCATGGCATGTGGATTGTCCCGACTCTCCTCTTATGGGGGTTCACAGCAGACCTCATTAAATTATTCCAGTGTTTGCTGATGCGCAACAATGCATGCTCACAACTGTTCTCAAAATGTATTCTAGGTAATTATTACTGACAGGTCAGGGATGAAACCATTTGCATTCCTGGTACAGAAAACACTCTTTGGGATAAGTGGCATACAAGTGAGACACTCCTGGAAGCTGTATTAGCCTTTATGATTCAGTAAACACCACAGAAATAGAAATGTTGTGCATTTCACAAATGCTAATCTGAATGAGTTAATTTATTTCCTATAGTACACTTACCCCGAAGATACAACAGTGTTGTAACTACTGATTTTAATTTGTTCTTAGTGAATCATTTTAATAAAGGGTTTTCAGATAAGACTGGGTGACATGCTATCTACAGTAGGGCTTCAAGCAGTCCTTGTCTTCAAACATACAATATATTAAGATGAACAATAAAACACATTTGTCCTCCATCTCCGAAAGGCAGCTTCTTATTCTTTTCAAACTACCAGGATCAGGAGTTCATTTGTATTGTTTACATTTTCCGTACTAACCATTCAAAGGTAACTTTCTAGTTGTGGCTTCTTCCTTAAAGCAATGCCACAGTGACAAATAATTAGATAATTGTATAAGTCTTATGCCTCACTCTAAGTCATACATATTCTGTCTTGTAAATATGTACTGTGTGCATACCATGCCTAATCTGATCCTCCTACCAAAACTGTAAAATGGCATTACTATTTATTTTCTTACTGATGAAACCTAGGTTAATATTTTAAAAGGTTAAATATCTTGTCCAACATTATAAAACTAGTATCTAAGACTCAAATATTCTAAGATCAAGGCCAGTATTTTTTAATACCACAGCAGCCTATTATTTCATTTCAGCTGTACATGATATAACTTGAAGTGTTTATAGCTTATCTCTACAACAGTAAGCTCTTTGATGTCAAAAACACTATCTTAAACAGATTATATTCATCCTACAACTATAATACTTGATAACATAAATGAACAGATATATAAAAGATATAAAGAACTTTTAAAACCATGGGAGACATGAAATTAATATAGTATTGAAGTTTAAGATGATGGGACTTCCATCTAACAACATCTGATGGTTTTATAAAGGTAAATTTCAGCATGTCATTGTAGGATAATGCCTGAAATTTTTAGAAATAAAAATCACTTAAGATATTGGAAGATATAAACTAAATGGATAGAGAAGTGAGCAGAAAATCAGGTTTAACACACTAAACTGAAAAATGTGAAGCCAGAATCATAAACCCAAATCCAATCTAGGTATCAAATCATTTTGGTGTCCTGGATGAGTTAATTTTTAAAAGACAAAAGATGCAAGTTATTTTATTCAGAAGTACTATGGAAATTATGTAACCTACTAGTTTTAGAGTTTGGGCTGCAGAGTTAGAATGAGTTCAAGACCTCAATTTATCACTGTATTAACCCTATGACCTCAGGCTTGTTATTTAACCTTTCTGAGCCTTGGTTTTGTCTTTCAAATCAGGATTATAACAGCTTCAAACAATTACTCTGTTGCTAAGAGAATACTAATTTTGTTCATCTTCTTTGGAACAATGTCTTCTGAGGAGACTGGGGCCTTCTCTAACTCCTGAGGGAAAATATTAATAATTCTAAACCAAAACTTTGGTCTTATTTCTCTTGACCAAAGAGAAATGGTTCTCTTTGGTCTCTATTGGTTCAAAGAAATGTGTGAAGAGATCTATGGGAAACCTTGGAGGAGACTTTCTCCTGTTCTATGTCTGAACATTGCCACCTGCATGTGCCTCTTAGAAGTTTGGCAGGCTTCTTGGAACAATGAAGGGGTCAGTCAGCCTAAGAAGAATGAACTACTGTAGACACTAGAGAAAACAGAAAAAATGAGAACAATGTTCTCATTAAGTTGTTGAATTAACAAACCCTGGAATGACGCTACCCCTAAGACCTCTTATTATGTATGAAACACATTTTCCTTATAGATTATATACCAGCTAGGAAATTATATGAACAACCCATTTGCTAACTATGTACGTTAATACAAAATTCCATTTTGAGTTGAATTTTTAATTATTTGCAGCTGAAAGTATTCTAGCTGACACATTATCCCCCAGGATTGTGGTTTGGATTAAATTAAGTTTATGCAGTCAGGCCAATATAATAGTCATGCAAATAGGAGTTTATGTTGGGCTTTGCAGTGTCTGGTTTGTGGTAAGTACTCAACAAATGGTAACCATTAGTATTATTATGTATGTCTTAATTTGGGGGTTTATGTTGTGAATAAGAGACTAAGAGAAGCCTCTCTTTGAGAAAAAATTGACAAGAGAAAAAGAAGTGTCTTTCAAAAAAAAAAAAAAATGACAAAACAAAGAATTAAGAACCAAGAATACCTTGAACAGGTTGGCTACATTGCAATGTCTTTACATCACCTTCATTCTTCCCCTTTTGCTAAAAAAAGCCAATATAGTAGACACCACCTAGGGAATTATATAAACTATCCAGCTGTTGCTGTCTAAGTGAGTTAGGACAAAGTTCTAGTGTAAATAAAGTTGAATTATGCTGCGCCTTCAAAAGTTTTTATTTTGAAAGAATGTAGGGCCAAGACAACACCCATGTATCTTCACCCAATTTCATCAGTTGCTAACATTTTACCACACTTATCTTTCTTTCCCCACCCCTTGCCCCTCTTTCTCTGTGGCAGAGAGAGTTGGACAGATATAGTCCCACTTTTTTTTGTGTGTGTGAATCATTTATAGCAGGACAAATGGCATGAAAAGGCCCTAGACTGAAGCAAACTTTCCTATAATAGTGGGTTAGATTTCTCTACTATTCTTTTGGCAGACGAGCAATGGTTTGAGGCTGCAGGTTTTATCCAGGGGACTCAGATCTCTCTCCTCTGCCTGAGTGAGCCTGAGCCGCCAGCTCCTGTCCCCACACCCAATTCCCAGGGCTTATGGCTGGTACCTCTAAAACCACTGTGGTCCTCTCCTGTGTAACTTGTGTTTACTGCTCTGACTTTGAATTCCTCCAAGGTTATTGGGACTTATGGATTTCCGCTTCTTTCTTTCAAGCTTAGCTGTGTATTAACTTTGTTGCTATCCTGTATATGGCTAGAAGTCCTACCTCTAGTCCTTCATTCCTGTATTTAACAACCTTGTAAGAGAGGATTCCTTATAATCAGCATAACTTTTTCAAAGTTACTTTTAGGCATTAGTAGTGGAGCTGGTAATTATAATAATACTAATACTAATATTAACAATTTCAGCTATTATAAATTGAACCTACTGTTCTAATTTATTCTTAGAACAACTCTATAAGATAACAACCTGCATGCTATCGATAATGAAACTAAGCTCAGCCAGGATTCAAAGTTTGCATGCTCCTGCCCACCTCTCTCCCTTTCTCTCCAGCCCTTTCCTCATTCTCTCCACTCTAACCATACATACCACATTTTTTGAACCCTAACCTTTCTTCCTCTCCATACTCTTTTACCTTCAAATAAGCCATCTGTGCTCTCTCGAACAATCTTTCCTGCCCTTTTTGCTACACTAGCTCCAACTCAATCAATCTTGAGTTTAGACATTTTCACAGAAGAAAAAAAAAACTTTTTTTCTTTTTCTTTAGATTAGATTTCCACTATATTTTGTCTCATCTTATTAATCATTCGTATTACAGTGTTTGTTTACTGTACATATTCCTCACTACACCATCAGTGTGATAAGGGCAGGGACTGTGCATGACTTACTTATTCATTCAGCAAATACTTTGAATGGCTACTGCAGGTAATTCTGGCCTCAATGGACTCACATTCTCATGGGGAAAGGCTAATAAATGATAACTTTGGTAGTGATAAATGCTATGGAGAAAATTAAAGGATGAAAATTAAACTTTTGACCATGTTCTATTTTCTGGCACTTTGAAACTTCTTTTCAGGGATCAGAAGCATGAATAGCTAACATTCTTCCAACATTACATGTTATTTTTCTAACAGAATCTCAGGTTGACTTCCAGCCAAGGTGGATACATAGGTAGACATGCTGTGTCTTCTTCCACAACTAAGAAGGAATACAACTACCTCAAAACTGGAGACAACCAGAAATTCCAGAAAATCAAGCTGCATGAAGTCCAACAAAAATATAAATAAGAAATACTCATCCAGACAGGTAGCAGGGACTGAGCCAGCCGTGGCAGAGAGGATGTGGTATGGAGGTTGCAGTGACGGTGGCAGTGGCTCTGGCTGGTTGTGGAAAGCATACTCACACATTATAAAAGTCAGGAGGTATGACTGGGGAAGAGTTCCCAGCCCCAGACCAGACTGCACAGCTCCTGGTTCCAGCACCAGAGTAAATAAGGCCACATTACTTCTGACTGTGAAAATCAGTGGGGCAGAAGAAGAAATTGCCAGTAACTTAGCAGAGTCCACAGTCCGGAAATGTCTACAGACCCAGTCAATTTCAAAATCATGGCCAGGGCAACAGCTAGGGAGGCACCAGTCCCATATGGGAAGTGGGAGATGTACCTGGAAAAGGAGTGAATGCTGAGCAAGCAGCATTGTTCCCTCTCAGACCCTTTCCCTCACACACAGTGCCACAATGTGGTGAAACAGATCCCCCCAAACTGACGAATACCTAAGGCTCTGCCCCATACAACATAACAGGTGCAGTAGCTCTACCTAAGACAGAGACAAACAAAGAGCCTGTCAAGTTGAGGAGACAGAGAAGTATGAGTCAAAAGAGGGAACAGATCAAGGTTCTAGTGGGAGAACTATGCAATGAGAAGATAGCCAACCTAACAGGCACAGAGTTCAAGATGCTGGTGATAAAGATGCTCACTGACTTGACACATATGCTTAATTATAGCAAACGCAAAAGGGAAGAAGTGAAGGTTATGCCAAGTGAAACAATGGAAAATCACACGAAACCAATGATGAAAGGGAAGAAAACTGGGGTTCAATCAATGATTTGGAACATAAGGAAGAAATAAACAGTCAACCAGTACGGAATGAGGAAACAAGAATTGAAGAAAACAAGGAGAGGCTTAGGAACCTCTGGGACAGCTTTAAATGTGCCAACATCCATATCATAGGGGTACCAGAAGGAGAAAGGGCAAGAAATTGAAAATTTGCATGAACAAATAATGAAGGAAAACTTCCCTCATTTGGCAAAGTAAATAGACATACAAGTCCAGGAAACACAGAGAGTTCCAAACAAGCTAGGCCCAAAGATCACACCAAGATACATCATAATTAAAATGCCAAAAATGAAAGGTGAAGAGAGAATCTTTAAAAAGCAGCAAGAGAAAAACAAAGAGTTACCTACAAAGGGGTTCCTATCAGTTGATTTTTCAAAAGAAACTTTGCAGGCAAGAAGGGACTAGCAAGAAGTATTCAAAAGGATGAAAAGTGAGGACCTACAACCAAGATTAATCTATCTAGCAAAGCTATCATTTAGAATGGAAGGGCAGATAGTGCTTCCCAGATGTAAGGAATAGAAATGTCAATGGTTTATTTTCAGAGTAGTACAGCCGATAGACAGAAGGCTTAAAAGCAAAGGGAGATATGTCTCACCCACTAATCCACCAATCCTGAGCCTGGTCCAATAAGGCTGCCAGGCATTCTGAACAAGTAAACTGGGATAGTGCAGGACATGGGGAGCCCTTGAAAGTCTGAGTATGTCATCTCCACTAGCTGAGAAAAGAAAAACCTTGAGACTGTGTATTCATCCCAAGGCCTGGTAGGGGAGGGGGACTACAGTGCTCAAGGAAAAGCCCCTAAAATATCTTTGGTTAACTGCCTGGCCCCTGTCCCACATACAAAATGAACAAATAGTTTACAGCAAAATAAGTATTCAGGTTAACAGACCCCCACCCATACCTACATTTGGGTAGTCAGGTCATTTCCCTGGGAAAGTTAGCACCACCTTTACCTGCCAATCAAAATGTAATTTCTTCTCCCCCATCCCACCAACTATGTAAGTCCTCAGAACAAAGCTTCTCTGGGCCCCTCTTGACCCTTTTACCACATGGGGGCTCCTGGCCTCCCAGCCTCTGCCACCCTAATGTTTGTATCCATAAGTTAAAAGTCTCCAAAGGTTTGGGTCCCTATTACTTGAGGGGGGAATGTTATAGTCAAATGAGGGGCCAGAAGGGAAACAAAGGCAAGACTCTCACCATTGAAAGTTACTAGTTGCCAGTTTGCACAATCAGTTTAGTGGATGTTGCCAAACCGTAATACATCAGTTAGTGGGTCTCTAAGGAAAATGGATGACTAGGGGGGAAACAGGATGCCTGAGAGAGAACGTGGCAGTGAGGACTAGGAACAGGATACTTCTGTAACTTGTCACAAATGCCTTCCGGAACAAAGGGAGGGGAAACAGCCAATCATCTTAAGACACGATCGGGAAGATTGTACCTCCCATAGTACTCAGCCAATGAGGAACCGGGGGGAGACCTGCACACTAGGGAAAATAAAAAGCTTCGCCACACCTCCACTGGGTGTGCCTGCCCACCAGACACTCGATCTCACAAGACCATCATTAAAGCCTCACTTTCACTGTAGTTTTTGTCTCCAAGGCTGTTTCTTGAGTTTTGGATGAGTCGGGGTATTTCTAACACAGATAAGGTAAAGCTAAAGGAGTTTATCATCACCATGCCCTTATTATATGAAATGTTAAAGGGACTTAATTAAGAAAAAGAGGATCAAAACTATGAACGCTAAATGACAATAAATTGGTAGAGACCTACAGGAGAGCAGGTGAGGCAGTTTTGAACCACATGGTCAGCAGGAGGTTGGCTGTGGGCAGTGGTGGCTCTACCCAGAGGGGAGGCTCTAACTGAAGCAGCTCCAGGCTCCCTGGAGACTAGAAATCTGAGTAGTGAAGTGTGGGCTGCGAGGGCAAACTCGGAGAGATTGAGGAATTGAACTCCTGCTGGCAGGGACTGTGTGAGAACCTCGATCCGGAGACTGAGAGAGAGGAAGCTCCTCACTTGGCCAGAGGCAGAGGAGGAGAGACCCGCAGGGAGCAGAAGCGGGGGAGTGGGGAAGTGCACAGGCTGGGGCGGTAAGAGGGCTGAAAATTGTATCGGGGAGAGGGCAGCTCGGAGTCCTGGCAAGGGGAGAGGCTGAACCCTGCGCATCTACACTGGCACACAGGCTCCCACGAAAACTCAAAACTGCACACCAGGAACTTACTGCTGGTGCAACTGGTACCCATTGCAGGTGGCAAAAACCTCCTCGGAGAGCTGGAGGGAAAGGGCTAGCCATCGCTGATGCTGTCGCCGTAGGACTCCACATGGAACTGGGGACCCACTGAAGGCAGTGAAAACCTCCATAAAGAGCTGGATGGCGAGGGCTAGCCATCACCTACAAACGATGCTGCAGGCCCCCAGGGGAGCCAAGTGCTTAACTCAGACACAGGCTGCAAAAACCTCCTCCAAGAACTGGAGGGGGAGGGCCAGCCATCACTGGAGCAAATGAAGTTGCAGGCCAACCCTCTTGGAGCCAGGCACCCATCGTGGCAGAAACCTCCTCGAGGAGCTGGAGGGGGAGGAGTAGCCATCAACACCACAAATACACCTGCAGTTCTTCACATAGACCAGCCAGAGAAGGGAGGGCCCCAAAATGCCAGCAGTGCAAAAACTCAGATAGGCTACTGGAGGCTCAGCCTACAGTGGGTGTTGAACTCCGACTGTCCTGACTGAAACTGCTACAGGCCCTGCCACTCCAAGGCCACACAGCCTGACTGCAGACTGCAGAAGCTTGATTAAGGAAAAGAGGCAGACCCAGGAAATGGATCGCTGCTAATCTCAAGCACCTGAGCTACACCAAGAGCTACATGAACTATTAATCCCTAACGTATCCTTTTCAAAAGTTACTTCCAACCCTCACAATGAGTGCATTTTAAGTATGTTTATATCATAGTGTATACCAATTCTCATATTTTTACTCCTCCCTTCTCTCAATTCATCTATCAAAGATCCTCTTCCTACTCTTATTTTAGTCTACTCACTCTCCTGCTACAACTCATTCCCAGTCCTCAATCTAAGTATTCCTCCCCTCTCCAGATGCTTAAAACTTTTTTTGTTTGTGGTGTGCTACTAAGGACTACACATTCTTTTTTCTGCTAAAAACACATGGATCCTGGCTCCACCTGGATCAATCAGTGCTCATTGAGGGTGGACGGGGAGGTAGATGCAGCAATTATATATATAGGCTTATACTGTTCACTCCCACTTGAGGCATTCTGACTTTTCCCCTCCCCATTTCTACATAAGAGGTGAAGTTGGCTTTCTCTCGCATCCCCACTATCTTTGTTACCCTTTTGCATCCTTCAAAACTGTCTATACTTGAGTCAACTTAATCGTTTTTCCTGTCTTATAACAGTCTTATCGTATCTACATCCCCATTAAGACTGGCTCAGTTGCAGCTGAGGGTGTAATTAAGCGTTACCTTGGAGTTACCTTGGAGGATAGGGGTATTTAGCTAGGTTCATAGTCGAAAGGGGAATTAAAGGAGAAATATATCTGTGAAGGTGAGGTTATTTTACCTGGACTGGTGGTTCTGTTTTAGGAGCAGCTCAAACACAGTGTATAAGACAGGATAGAAGGAGTGTCTCTCAATCAGCCAACTGGAATGAAAAGGATCAACACATACAACAAATCCAAAATACAATCAGATAGCCCAAGTCAATGACATAAAAGGCACCACAAAGGCAACAAGTTGAGGAAGTCTAGGAGACTGCAACACTGAACTCCACAAATCTCCTAACACAGAAGGGCACTCCACAGAGGCAGGGAATCAAAGCAGATTAATCCAAGACAAAAACAAGCAACAACAGACACCCAAAATGGGGGAAAAAAGAATCAGTCCATCACCAAAAGGAAAGGAAGAATCACCAGACAGAGAATTAAAGTACAAACCAGCAAGCTATCAGACATGGAATTCAAAGAAATCATTATAAAAAGCTAAATGAATTAGCTGAAATCAAAGAAAATTACAAAGAACTTCAGGGCAACTACAAGGAACTTACAGAAAATTACACCTGCCTTAAAAAAGATATAGAAGCCATCAGTAAGAACCAGAAGGAAATGAAGAGCACAATCTCAGAACTGAAGAAAACAATAGAAGGAATTCAAAGCAAGTTAGATGAAGCAGAGGATTGGATCAGTGAATTGGAGGACAACAGGGAAAAAAATAACCAGCTACTGCAACAAAATGAAAAAAGACTGAAAAAAAATGAAGAGGTTTTCAGCGAGCTACAGAACAACATGAAACACAACAATATCCGTATCATAGGGATACCAGAAGGAAAAGAGAAATAAGGGATAGAAAACCTATTTGAAAAAGTAATGACAGAAAACTTCCCTAAAATGATGAGCAATAGGGTCACTCAAGTTCAGGAAGTACAGAGTGTCCCAATGACAGGCCCTCTCCAAGACACATCATAATTAAAATGGCAGACTTCAAAGACAAAGAGAGAATCCTAAAAGCATCAAGAGAGAAACAGCAAATAACCTATAAGGGAGCTCCAATAAAGTTATCAAATGATTTCTCAACAGAAGCAATACAAGCCAGAAAGGAATGGCAAAAAATATTTCATGCAATGAAAAACAAAGGCCTGCCACCAAGAATACTCTATCCAGCAAGGCTGTCATTCAAAATGGAAGGTGAAATAAGGAGTTTCCCAGAAAAAATAAGGCTAAAAGATTACACTCCACCAAAGCAGCACTGCAAGAGATGCTAAAAGGTCTGCTTTAAAAAGATGAAGAAACAAAGAGAGACAGAGAGGAACATAAGACCAAAGGGGAAAAAATGTCAATGAAGAAGTACCTCTCAATAATAACCTTAAATGTAAATGGATTAAATGCACCAATAAAAAGACATAGGGTAGTTGAATGGATAAGAAAACATGACCCACATATATGCTGTCTGCAAGAGACCCACCTCAGAATAAAAGATCAACACAGACTGACAGTGAAGGGATGAAAAAATATATTTCCAACAAATGGAAATGAGAATAAGGCTAGGGTAGCAATACTTATATCAGATGAAACAGATTTCATAATTAAGGACACAAAAAAGAGATAAAGAAGGGCATTTCATAATACTTAAAGGAACAATCCACCGAGAAAATAACACTCATAAATATATATGCACCCCACGTAGGAGCACTCAAATATATAAGGAAAATCTTGGAGGACTTCAAGAAGGATAAAGACAGCAACACACTAATAGTAGGGGATTTCAATACCCATTATCAACAATGAACAGATCTTCCCAGCAAAAAAACACCAAGGATATTATAGCATTGAACACACTCTAGATGAAATGGACTTAACAGAACTTATACAGAACTTTTCACCCCAAAGAAGTGAAATACACATTCTTTTCTAATGCACATGGAACATTCTCAAAGATACACCACATGGTAGGACACAAAACAAGCCTCCATAACTTCAAGAAAACTGAAATCATACCAAGCATATTCTCAAATCACAATGACTTGAAACTAGAAACCAATCTCAAGAAAAAAACCCAAAAAAACTTTAACTCATGAAGACTGAATAACATGCTATTAAGTATGGAATGGGTTAATAATGAAATCAAAGAAGAAATCAAAAAGTATCTGGAAATCTGGAAACAAATGAAAATGAATTCACAATACCCCAAAACACGGAATACAGTGAAGGCAGTCCTCAGGGGGAAATTCATAGCAACACAGGCCTACCTAAAAAGGCTAGAAGAAACTCATACAAACAGCCTAACCATAAAGCTTCAAGAACTCGAACAGCAACAACAAACAAGCCCAGAGCACACAGAAGGAAGGAAATTATTAAGATCAGAGTAGAATTAAATAACACAGAAATTAAAAGCACAATTCAAAGGATCAAGAAATCCAGGAGCTGGTTCTTTGAAAACATAAACAAAATTGACAAACCATTAATAAGACTCATTAAGAGAAAAAGAGAGAAGACCCAAATAAACAAAATCAGAAACAACAGAGGAGAAGTCCCAACTGGTACCGCAGAAATACAAAAAATTATTAAAAATTACCACACACAACTACATGACAAGAAATTTGACAACCTGAGAGAAATGGACAAATTTCTGGAAATGTATAACATACCAAAACTCGAAGAAGAAGAAGAAGAAGAAGAAGAAAAAGAAGAAGAAGAAGCCTGAATAGACCAATAACAACTAGTGAAATTGAAGAAGTAATCAAAAATCTCCCAGCGTACAAGAGCACTGGTCCAGATGGCTACGCAGGTGAATTTTACCAAACATTTAGAGAAGAATTAACTCCTATCCTCCTCAAATTATTTCAAAAAAATCCAAGAAGAGAGAAGACTTTTTATGAGGCCAGTATTATTCTAATCCCAAAACCAGGTCAAGACCCAATAAAGAAAGAAAACTACAGGCCAATATCTCTGATGAACTTCGATGCAAAAATTCTTAACAAAACATTGGCAAACTGACTCCAGCAATATATTAAAAAATAATACACCATGACCAAGTGGAATTCATTCCCAGGGATGCAAGGTTGGTTCAATATTTACAAATCAATAAATGTGATACATCATATAAACAAAATGAAAGACAAAAACCACATGATCCTATCAACAGATGCTGAAAAAGCATTTGATAAAGTACAGCACCCTTTTATGAAAACCCTCAGTATAATGGGAATAGAGGGAACATACCTCAACATAATAAAGGCCATATATAAGAAACCTGAGACTGACGTTATACTCAATGGGCAAAAGCTGAAAGCCTTTCCCTTAAGATCAGGAACAAGGCAAGGGTGTCCACTCTCTACATTTCTATTTAACATACTCTTGGAAGTTCTAGCCACAACAATCAGACAAGTAGAAGGAATCAAAGGTATCCAAATTGGAAAGGAGTAAGTCAAACTGTCATTATTTGCAGATGGCATGATAGTGTACATACAAAACCCTACAGAGTCCACTAAAAAACTACTCCACCTAAAACTGACTTTGGCAAAATAGCTGGATATAAAATCAATATCCAGAAATTGAAGGCAGTTTTGTACACCAACAATGAAACATCAGACATAGAAGCTAAAAAACAAATCCCATTTACCATAGCAACAAGAAAAATAAAGTACTTGTACTCAGAAAACTACGGAACACTGAAGAAAGAAATTAAGGAATATACAAATAAATGGAGGCACATACCACGTTCATAGCTGGGAAGAATTAACATCATTAAAGTGTCCATACTACCTAAAGCTATCTACAGATTCAATGCAATTTCTATTAAAATACCAACATCATATTTCACAGAATTAGAACAAACACTTAAAAAATTCATATGGAGTCAAAAAAGACCCTGAATAGCTACAGCAATCCTAAGAAGAATGACGTAGGAAGAATCACAATACCAGACATCAAGCTATATTACAAAGCCATAGTAACCAAAATAGTCTGGTACTGGCACAATAAGAGACAAACAGATCAATGGAACAGAATAGAAAGCCTAGAAATAGACCCAGGACTTTATGGGCAACTAATATTCAACAAAGGGGGAAGGAACATAAAATGGAATGCAAATAGCCTCTTCAACAAGTGGTGTTGGGAGAACTGGACAGGTACATGCAAAAAAATGAAACTAGACCACAAACTTACACCATAGACCAGAATAAACTCAAGATGGATAAACGACTTAAACATAAGCAGAGCCACCATAAAAGCCTTAGAGGAAAAGGTAGGCAAAAATATTGCAGATATCCCACTAGCAAAATTTTCACTGAAATATCTCCCAAGGCAAGGGAAATAAAGAAACAAATAAACAAATGGGACTACATCAAACTAAAAAGCTTCCGCTCAGCTAAAGAAAACATTGAGAAAATAAAAAGGGAACCAACTATATGGGAAAACATATTTGCCAATGACACCTCAGACAAGGGTTTGACCTCCAAAATATATAGAGCTAATACGACTCAACACCAGGGAGACAAACAACCCAATTAAGAGACAGGCAAAGGACCTGAACAGACACTTCCCCAAGGAAGACATACAAAGGGCCCACAGGCACATGAAAGAATGCTCAACATCACTAGCCATCAGAGAGATGCAAATTAAAATTATAACGAGATACCACCTCACACCTGTCAGAATGGCCATTATCAAATCAACAAACAAGTGCTGATGAGAATGTGAGGAAATGGGAATCCTGGTGCACTGCTGGTGGGAATGCAGACTGGTGCAGCCACTATGGAAGACAGTATGGAAATTTCTCAAAAAACTAAAAATAGAACTGACCTATGACAGTGATTCCACTCCTAGGATTATACCCAAAGAATCCTGAAACACCAATTCAGAAGAACCTATGAACCCCTATGATCATGGCAGTGTTATTTACAATAGCGAAGTGCAAAAACAACCTTCAGTGGATGAATGGATCAAAAAACTTCGGTACGTTTACACAATGGAGTTATATGCAGCAGAAAGAAAAAGACCTCCTATCATTTGTGATAGCATGGATAGAACTGGAGAGTTTCATGCTTAGTGAGATAAGCCAGGTAGCAAAAATTAAATACTACAAAATACTACATGTTCTCACTTAATACAGGAGACTAATGAACAAACAAACCAGAACCAGAGACATGAATATAGGAAACACACTTTCAGTGTGTTGGGGAGGAGGAGGAGGCAAGGAAGGGGAACAGTAAAGTCAAGGAACTAGCATGGATGACCCATGGACACAAACAACACTTGGGATTGACTGTGGGGCGAGGAGGGGTGGTGGTTAGGGGGGAAAGAGGTGGGCAGATGGGGAAAAATGAGATGAATGTAATATAACAACAACAAAAAATATATATCTAAAAAAAAAAAGACAACAAACTCACAACTATCAACAACAGAACCTAAAAAAGTAAAAACAAAACAAACTAAGCAAACAACTAGAATAGGAAGAGGATCATAGGTATGGCGATTATTTGGACGGTCATTGGCTGGGAGGGGGGAGTAATGGGGAAATGGTGCAGGGATTAAGAAGCATAACCAGCTGTGGCTGGTAGCACAATGGATAAGGTGCATGCAGGCCTGTGAACCCAAAGGTTGCTGGTTCGATTCCCCAGCCAGGGCACACAAGCAGGTTGCAAGCCAGGTCTCCAGCCAGGTCTGTGGCTGGAGGAAGGTGAAAGGCAACCATACATTGATGTTTCTCTCCCTCTCTGCCTCTCTCCCTTCCTTTCTTTCTAGAAATAATAAATTAAATCTTAAAAAAAAAAAAAAAGCATAACTAGTAGGTACAAAATAACAGAGAAAAGTTAAGAATACTATAAGAAAGAACTTATATGCATGACCCATGGACATGAACTAAGAGGGGTGGGATTGCTGGAGGGAAGGTGGGTAAGGGGAGCAAAGGGAAAATAAATTAAGACAACTGTCACAGCATAATCAGTAAAATATACTTGAAAAATAATCTCAGGTCTATAACATAAGCTTTTTATTATATCTACCTAGGCTATGTTACAAAATTAATCTGAATATGACTGTCTTACATTACATGAGTCAAAGATTATAGTCATTACTATGGAAAGTCTGGAGTTTTTTACATATTATCCTTTAATCAAAAATTTTCCAAACCTCAGAGTTGAAATATGATGATACTTGTTGTCTTGGATCATCTCGGCCTTTGTCACTTTTCTGTGTAGATTTAATAAAACCAGGTGGTAATGCAGGTCCTATCATAGGCCTGTAAAATAAAATGTACTGTTATCATTTTTTGACTTTAAAAAGCAGCTTTCAGAATAAAATTCACAATAAAAAGCCAGAGAATAAAAAATGTTGATGAGAATTTTATTTACATTAATTTTATTTTATAACCTTCTATTTTCCACTCAATATAAAAATATCTAATTTTTAGATTTCTACTTTTTATTTGTTAGTTAATGATTACATACTAAACCAGTAATTCTCAATCTTTAAAGCAGTGGTGCATACCCATTCCTTAAAAGAACTCTGTTAAGTAAAAATGGTAATTTAATAATAAGTCATTATAAGCGCTGGCTGGTGGCACAGTGAATAAGGGGCTGCCCTGTAACCCAAAGGTCACTGGTTCGATTCCCAGCCAGGACACATAACCAGGTTGCAAACCAGGTCTCCAGCCAGCTCTGTAGCTGAAGGCAGGTGAAAAGCAACCATACATAGATGTCTCTCTCCCTCTCTCCCTTCCTCTCTCTATAAAAATAATAAAACCTTTAAGAAATAAACTTAAAAATAAAAATAAGTCATTATTATGGACTAAAGCCTGTAAAGATGTTTTTCTATTTGGGTCTTGGTGTTCAGTTTTGATATTCATTACCCACTGAAAAAATACCTCAGGAGCAATATAATTATAGTTAGAACTACTTAAGTAAAAAGTTTAATTTGAAGGACACCTACTCCACATGCATACAATAGATGTCAGCAATTTGTGGTTACATGTGCCAAGATGGTATGAGAATCTAAGCCTTGACCTCACCGATAATCCAAAAATTATGTGGAAGTACAGAAGAAAGAATTCACTTGAGAAAAAGGAAAAGGTGCTGTGCATTTCAACTAGTCCATCTTTCTCTTTCCACAGATAATAACTCTGCCTGGTGAAGTCACTCCATTTTCTAGGTGAGCAAAATCATACTCAAAGATAACACAAACTAATTAAGTGGCAGAGCTGGAGTTTGAACCCTCATCTACTTGATGAAAAGTTCATTTTATTTTAAGCTGCCCTATTCACATTCTGAGGGAACTATCATCAGTTCAAAAAGGAGAAGTGCCTAAATTCTGGGTCTTAAAAAAAGAAAGCTGCCCTGGCTGGTGGCTCAGTGGAAAGGTGCCAGCCTGCAAACCCAAAGGTCACTGGTTCGATTCACCAGTCAGGACACATAACCAGGTTGCAAGCCAGGTCTCCAGCAGGTGAAAGGCAACCATATATAGATGTCTCTCTCCCTCTCTGCCTCTCTCTAAAAATAATAAATAAAATCTTTAGGAAAGAATAGAAAACCTATTTTGTATAGAGAAAAAAATAAAAGATATTTTCTATACTTTTTCACACTTTAAAGTTTCTTTATTCTTTCTTAGATACCAATGTTTTCCCCAGAGATGTCACTGTGCCAGTATTACCAACCAAGATGTTATGGAAGTCCTAAGCTAAATTTTCCAGATTGCACTTTATTCAATTAGAGCCTTACAAACAGAGGGAAAATAGTTCTTCAAGCCAGGTCTGAGTTCTGATCTTAGCTAATTCATAATTTCTTGTCTTGAATCATAGAACCTATTTGAGCCAAAAACAGTTATGTATATAAAAAACAGGTAAGTTTGACTTTGTCAGAAAGATCAAATTAGCTATAAGATATACGAAAGTACCACATGGGTTTTTTCTGAGTACAATTTTTAGCAAATCTACAAATGAAATTACAGCTCAATTCTCTGGCCTCAAGGAATTAGAGAAGATACAAGTACTGGTGCCTTGGGGGGTGTGGCTCAGTGGACTGAGCACTGGCCTGCAGACCAAAAGGTTGCTGGTGCCATTCCCAGTTAGGGCACATGCCTGGGTTGAGGGCACATCCCTAGCTGGGGACATGTGAGAGGCAACTCTTTGATATTTCTCTTACATATCAATGCCCCCGCCCCCAAATGAATCAAGTGTTAAAAAAACAAAGTATTGGTACATGACATCTTAATATATAGTAAGGGAATATAATCATGGCATATCATGGATATAAAAAAGGTTTCTGTCTGTATCTACCACCTATTTATATCACAGATATTTTATACTGCCAATTTATAATTCTCAAAACTGCTATACATCTAATTTATTTTCTTGAAAGGAATATTATATTCTTAGCATATTTTCTATAAAGGGCCATATAGAAATAGTTAGGCTTTGAGGGACATATTTGGGTCTCTGTTACATATGTATTTTGATTTTTAATGATCCTACCAAATAGGAGATATGCTATAAACTATGAAGTGTCATAAACACTCATATAATTATTTTAATAATTTTCTTAAAATGATTACGTTTATTTAAATATTTTTATTATATGAATTTCAAATGTTATATAAGCATGTAAGTAAAAAAAACAAACAATTTCAGACAACTATTTAATGAATTAACAGATACTCATTGAGATATTTAGAGAAGACTGGCCTGAAGTATTACACATTATCACCTTGGAGGAGAATCATCTTGCTTTTTAAATCCAGGAGGAAGCGCTGGTCCAAAAAATCCATCATCATCATCATCATCATCATCATCATCATTTTGATTTTTCCTCTGTTTTCTGGAAACACAGTAGTGTAACTTTATGCAAATAAGTGAAAGTATTTTTCTTAGAAATTTTAATTTTTACCTTCAACTAGTTGAATGCATACTGAAACAATAACTTAACCTTGCCAAATAAGAGAAAACAAACACCACAGTAAATCTTTTCCTGAAATTTATATTTGACCTAAAGTAGAAGTTGGTTACATTTTTTGTAATAGTAATATATCAATTTTCTACATGTATTTGGTGGTATTAAATATTCCACTCAATGAAGTTTCAAATAGTAGTCTACTTCCTAGATGTTTTTGAATCAGAAAGTTTATGACTTTGGCTTTTAATCTCATTTAAGGAAAGGTTTTATGTTGTTATTTCTGTCCCATAATCTTTAAAATGCAGCAGAAAACCCTTGCTACTGAATAATAAACAAAGAGTTGACATCTTATTTACATGGACATATAGTGAGTAAGGGTAGATTGGAGGAAAATCATTCATTTAACTTAAACAAAAAACAAATACTGCATATGTAACTTAAAAAAAATAAATTCTATGGTTTATTAGAATAGTTAATCACTTTAAAAATTCTATGAGCTGATTTAACCAGAAGGTATCATGTGGATTGTTGAGCCTCTCCTTCAAACTGCCTGCATGTAAAGGACATAATCCTGAGTATCCTTCCACTTTCTAAATGATCCACCATGGTAATCAGCTGTCATGTTTTTACTATTCTTTGAACCAAGTGGATATATAATCTCTATCTCTCGATAAAGAACTTATAACAAAAAAAAAAATTCTATGAGCCCTGGCTGGTGGCACAGTGGATAAGGCCCTGGTCTGCGAACCCAAAGGTCGCTGGTTTGATTCCCAGCCAAGGCACATAACCAGGTTGCAAGTCAGGTCTCCAGCCAGGTCTATAGCAGGTGAAAGGCAACCATACATTGGTATTTCTCTCCCTCTCTGCCTCTCTCCCTTCCCCTCTCTCTGGAAATAATAAATAAAAATCTTAAAAAAAAGAAAAAAGAAAAAAGAAAATGCTTAAAGTTTTTTAAAAAATTTTATGAGAATTTTATCAAAATTTAAGGTAGTTCCACATCTATGTACTACTAGAATAAATTTCTTTGTAATAGGTATAGTTCACAGGGAAACACCACATGGAAAGATTCTTTTCCTGTGCTGCATAAATGGAGATGCAATATTCCCTTTACTAGTATCTGTTCCAGATGATCTTTACTAGATTTGAAGCCTGGATTAAGAAAGTGACTGACCTTGCCGGTGGACCAGTGTCGTCATCTTCAGATTCTTGATTTCCTTCTCCATACAAAGAATTATTGTCTTCATCACTGTTTGATTTTTCTGAACTACTGCTTTTATAATTAGGAGGTAAAGCTGGTCCTGCAACTAAAGATTTCGTGTGTGTCATAAATAGCCACAACTGTTAAACCCTTAGTTGCCATTTTATACTTTCTTTTTTGAATTCACAGCTCTGGCTGACTATCATATGGACTTTAATATCATTTGCTCCTGTCTTGTGTATTCCAACTCCAGAAAGGCAGAGATAATATCTTACACAGTGTAACTGTGAGATTCACAAAAACTTTAACACCCAAACTTACTCAACCATTGTAGAATGAAACTTTCCTTGCTAAAATAATTTGGCCCTGGCTGGTAGCACAGTGGATAAAGCACCAGCCTGGGAACCTAAATGTCTGTGGTTCGATCCCCAGCCAGGGCACATAACCAGGTTGCAAGCCAAGTCTCCAGCCAGGTCTGTAGCTGGAGGCAGGTGAAAGGCAACCACACATTGATGTCTCTCTCCCTCTCTGCCTCTCTCCCTTCCCCTCTCTCTAAAAATAATAAATAAAATCTTTAAAAAAAAAAAAAAATGCCTGATCATTAATGATTGTAACAAAGGAAATCTGGAAGGAAGCCTCTAGGTCAGTGATTTTCAGCTGGCGTGCCTCAAGAACTTTTAAAACATGCAGTATCTGACTATTTAGTTAAGAGCACTACCTCTTTTCCTTTAGTTTGTCAAATTAAATAAAAATGACAATGGTCAACACAATAATAGCCGTTCAGTGCGAAAGATTCAAAATTTATACCTATTTTTGTCAGATGAGAAAAAATGTATCTTTTGAAGTGCTGCAGAATTTTAGTAATTAGTTACGTGTACCATGAGATAACAAGGTTGAAAATTACTGTTCTAGGTGTAAACATGGCCTTCGGGTAGTCAAAAGAATAAAAACTAGACCAAGAAATGGGAGAGTTACTCTTTCAGCTTAATTCTTTTTCAACTTGGTGTCAGTCCCAGCCTATAAATTAGAACAAACATTGAAGAATAGATATACATGGAGGAGTCTGAGAAGTATTTAAATGCAATGGTAGAGACAGATAAGTCAACAAATTATTCAAAAATAATGTATTAAATACGTGGCATAATTTAGTAGGGAAAAAAACCATGGGTACACAGGGAGGCATGACAATGCTTAGGAGAGTTTGGGAGAGATTTTTACTGAGGTGACATTTAAGTTGCACCTTCAAGGATGGGGTAGGAGTTTGTCAGGTATGTCAAGATGTGCAGAGTGAAGACAGAAGAAACTCAGAATACTGAGGAATTGCCAGAAACCCTAGCTGATTTGAGCTGTGGGACATGTGTGTCAGATGCAATGACAGAACTAGAAGCTAGGAAGGCAGGTCAGGCTAGAGGGCAAAGCATTTTCTCCAAGAGCCAAGCACTGTATGTCAAAAGGCAATCAGACACAGAGCTTCATTCTAAATAGGGCTCCCCACTTACTAGCTGTGTGATCTGGACAACAGCCTGGGACTCGGTGTCCCCAACTGTAACATGGAAATGTGAGCAAAAAAGGGGCTATGTAAGAACACTGACAAGCTCAGTGGCCAAAAGTAACCAAGCAGGATGGTCTGATTACACTTTCCTAATGAGCAGGTCACAGCGATTAGTTATACCCCAGGCCTATGGCTTCCCTAGCAAAGGTCAGTTTTTACCTTAAGTAGGCCCTGTCCATTTTTCTCATGCATCTAGGATAACATACCTTTGAAATGTCAGCGTAATTTTCTAGACCCTTCAAAGGCACAATTGCAGGCACCAGAGCACAGGACCATCAGAGACTACAGAGCCCCTCACTGCTATCTGGTTCTTTGAATATCATATGTATGGACTGTAAATGTTAATGAACAATCCTGTTAACAACCCAGCAATGTAAAAGAAGTCTGTTTCTTTCACTTTGTTTTTTATTCAGTCCCAAAGATTTCTCCCGCTTTGCCCCCCACCTCAATCTACCACCAGTGGATTTCAGGTACCTTCCTTACGCTTTCGCCTTTTATTCTAAATACATAAAAGAAGCTGCAAACCACTCTCCAGAGCTTTTTCTCAATCCATTAAGATCTTGCTTCGGAGTTTGGCCACAAAAATTTAGCTCATAAATAAACTCTCATAAAATCTTTCTATAGGTTTGCACGCTCTTTCCTCGACGGCAAGAATGACCCAGTTGCGAGGAGGATTAAATGACTGAATGTGCATCGACAGTTTGGCAGTGTCCAGCCCATTTAACGCTAAGTGGGAACACATCATCATTGTAGTATTTCGGCGGCCTCGGCGGTCTCCTCCCCGCATGCTGCGGCTTGGGAAGGAAAGTTAGCGCGGGCCACCAGCGCCCACATCCCACCTCCCCGCCTTCCACAACTCAGCCTTCCATTCAGAGAGCAAGGCCCGGCCAGAGAGCGGGCGGGAGGGCCTGGCGGCAGGTGGCGCGCCGCGGCTTACCCGGGCTAGGGTCCCGCTCCTGGTCCTCCGCGGTCCCCAGGGCCTGGAAGCCAGGCGGCAGGGCGGGCCCGATCAGATCCCTCGCCATGCGCGGTGGCGATACGGATCGCGCTAGCAAGTGTAGCCTCCCAAACCTACCCCAGGAGCGGCTCGCGAGACGTCGAGAATGCTAGCGGTGTTCCGGCGGGGACCAATGACACTTCAGCTTGTGGTTGGATGATCCTAGAGATTCGCGATAACGGAAGTGACGCGTAAGACTGGCTCCACTTTTGCACGCTGGGCTCTGTTCCTGGCGGTGGCATGGCAGAGTCGGCTGGTGGTTTCGTGACTCCCGAGGGGTGGTTTTCAGCTCCGGAGCTGAGACCCACATTGGGGCCTCAGAGCGATACAACCGCGCTGCCGCACAACTGGATGCTCTGGGCCATGTTGCCGCCGCCGCCACCGCCTTCGGCGTCGCCTCCGGCCAGAGGGTCACAGCTGGGCTCCGAGGCACAGACCCCCGTCGAGACCCCGGCGCTCCTCGAGGCGCCTCCCGTCTTCAACACCCAGATTCTTCCAGGGGCCCAGCTCCTCTTCGACACCCAGTCCCGCCTGGATTCTCAGCCTCAAGTCAATGGCCAGCCTTCCTGGAATTTCCAGGCATCCACATCGTGGCCCTGGAGACAATGTCCTGGTAGTTTTTCTTGGCACCAGAAATCCTACGACACTCGGGGTAGGCTGTTACCCCTCTCCGTACCACGCCACCTTTTACTTTTCCTGATCTTCCCCTCCAGTTTCTCTTTCCCTCTTCACTTAGGATTTTGCGTTGCACTCTTGGAGTCTGGTCATTCGTGTCTCACAATTTGAACAGAATGTGCTCCTTGCTCTTTCATTCAGTTTAGCAGTTACTTATTGAATTCAAGTATGTACAGGACTGGGAATATAGTATAGAACAAAACATACGAAAATTCTTATCTTTATGGATGTCAACATCAACCTGGTGTGGGAAGACAGACAAAACGAAGCAGGGTGTAATAGAAGGTAATGAGTGGTATGGAGGAAGGTAAAGCAAAGAAGAGTGATAGGTAGTGCACTTTTAAATGCCAGTGTCAGTCCTAAGGAAGGTGACATTTGGGTCAAGACTTCAGGGAGACGAGGAATCAGGTCTGTGGATCTATCTGCGGAAATAGAGATGCAGGCAGAAGGGATGGCAACTTCGAAGTCTTTGAGGCAGGAACTACAGGTCAGAATAGAAGCCAGCGTGGCTGAGGAGGACTGAGCCTGGAGTAGAACTGTAGAAAATTTAGGAAGAGGACACACCTGTTAAGGGCCTTGTAGCTTGCGGGACTTTGATCTTATTGTTGTGATATGGGTACTGCAGGGGAGTGATGTGATTGACTTGTATTTTTAAAAGGATTAAAAATCCCAGTGACTACCAATGGGATGTGAAGGGAGGCCAATTAGGAAGTTATTGTTGTTCTGTAGGTGAGAGGTAGTTTGACTGGGGGTGGAGCTCAGCAGGTGATCAGAAGTAGTTAGAATCTAGACATATTTTGAAGGTAGGGTAGAATCAAAATGATTTGCTGAAGGATCAGCTATGGGGTGTGAGGTTAAGAGGAGAGAAGATTAACTTAAAGATTTTGTTAAACAAATTGGAAGGATATGGATGGAGCAGATTTGGAAAGAAAACCAGGAGTTGAGTTTGAAATATGTGTGTCAGGTATCAATAGAAATGTTGAATGGGTTGTTAGCCATTTTGTACTTAGGGGAGATTTGTGACTGGAGTTGTGAAATTGAATAGTATCAGCATATAGGTCATATTTAAATTTATGAGATTGTTCACCATTCACAACTTTGCATAAGATTCAGATTACAGTAAATTGAATCTTAAGTCAATGTTTACGGTGTGCCAAATGCTCAGAATATGAATGTTCCTGAGGCAGTACTAAGTCAGGTCCATAAATGTAAATCACAATACAGTGTCACTGGTGATGGAGGCAATAAAAAGTGCTTTCTGAGTTTTGAGGATTGAGAACAGCTTTTGGATTAGTGTCTTGGAAAATGTTTAAGAAGAGATACTTTTTAGGGAGAGGCAAAGAGGCATCAGTACAAGCTGAGTTCTGAAGATTGCCTATGTTCTAGTGTGACTGAAGCAGAGCATGTGGAAGTTATGGGGAAAGGGTGAGAAAATAAGCCAGGATCTCACTGAAGGACTCTAGGAAGCCGTTTGCAGATTTTGAGCAGGATTGTGACAGTTGGGAGATTTGTGTGTGTGTGTGTGTCAGTGTGCAGGGTCTGTTGGAAGACAGGACTTAGAAACTGGAAAGCAATTGGGAGGCTGTCACTGCAGTAACCTAGGTGAAAACCATCAGGGTTTCAGAGGGTTTCAAAGTTGGATCAAGGCAATAAGAAAGAAAAAGAATTTGAGAGAAAGTATGTTTCAGAAGGTTGTCTTCCTGGTGTAAAATTGATGTTGAAAGAGCTGTATTAGGGGTGTTACTGTTTATTCATACATTTCTAATGTTTGAAACAACTATAAGAAATTTTATCAGATTGACTTGGTCATTGCTTAGGTGCCCAAAGCAGCTGTGAACACTAAATCTTACCACTATGTATTAATTTGAAAAATATTTATTTGGTAGACTAGTCTTAATCTTTGATAATTTGTTCAAGTAGTTTTTGTTCAAATATTTATAACATACTATAAACAAATAAAATTTAAGTAATTGTTTAGTTGCAAACATTTATGAATCTCTTTTTGTTTTTCAGTTAAACATTCTTATTTTCCACAAACGTATGATGCAAAGTTTACTGACTTCAACCTCCCTCCCAGTAGAAAACATAAAAAAAAGGTATTTTTGAAGATGTCTTGAAATAGCACTTTAGTCCCTGTGTTACTCTTTCATATCTTGTGCTCCTGTCATAACTCTAAGTGGTTTGCGTCCATTATTGGCACAGTGGAGCCTTGCTCTTATAGGACCTTTAAGGATCTTAGCTGTAAGTGAAAATTTCAAGTGAAATCTTTTTGAGAAATAAATGGAGAAGTCATAGAAAAAGGAAAAATTGAATTCATTTCAACGTAGTATCAAGGATAAATGTTATTGAGAATTATAATTACAGAAAAATGAAGATGTTTTTAAACCTCAGTGAAGTAAAAAAATTAATGTTATACACAGACATCCACACCTGCGTGCAAAGGTTTGTCCTGAAACTTTCGAGCCAATGTCAATATTTAAAAAGTTTTTTTTTGGCTGATAATTTCTGGACCGACCTCGTATGACTAAGATTGGGAGAGGGGATGGAATTAAGTCTTCTGTATGTTTTTTAAGGAGAAACACCTCTTGGATACATTCAGAAATCGAGTTTTAAAATAGGCTTGTTTTATCTTATGTGGTGTACAATCTGGTCTTTCACTTTTTAAAGTATATAAATAATGTCTTTAGTGTAGAATAAGTTGAGTAAGGTTCTTTGTTTTGGCATGAAAATATGTACTTAACAAAACATTGTGAAACTATATTATATTAACATTTCAAAATTAAGTATTTCCTATGGAGTTTATCATTGTTTTATGTTTAAGCACAATATAACATGTTTGTAATAAAAAATAACTAGTCTTTAGCTAAATAATTTTTCCCCTTCTGTAGTTATACATATGTTATATATAGCTACATCTAGTTTTTCCTAAAATATGAAATGCTGTTTTTACACTGAATGTTTTTAGATCATCTTGATACATGCTCTATGTCTTAATTAGATTACCACTTTGCAAGCTATTCACTGTTTATATTAGCTGTACTCAGATTTAAAAATTTCTGTTATGCCTGGCTTTTCCTACTATATTTGCTTAAAATAAAAAAAAAAAAAGACAGAATTAATCTCTTTATTAGTAATGTCTTTAGGAGTTTCCCCCACACATGAGGGTTATGTGAAAAATCAAAGTATGTATTACTAGAAGGATAGTTATATTTTTATTACTGATTAAAGATTTTTTTCACCAAAAACCTAACACCTTTTTTGTTGTTGTTTGCAGAAAAGGAAAGAACCAGTTTTTCACTGTTTTTGTGATACCTGTGATCGTGGCTTTAAAAATCAAGAAAAGTATGATAAACACATGTCTGAACATACGAAAGTAGGTTTTGTTGGTTAACCTGAGATTTATTTAGCAAAATGGGTATACTTGGTAGAAATTCTGAGCTTCTTTTTCTTAAAAGTTTGTAGTTGATAGAAATGTTTGATGACCTGACAAATTGGGACAGTTTGAGGGTGGGGAGCCCTCTGCTTCAGGAAGAGGTAAGATGGCAGCAAAAAAAGGTCTGGCACCTGTTAGTATGTGTGGGCCTCTGCCTTGTAAGAGGGCTGGTTCTCACCTTTAGTTACTCTGTGTAGCTCTGTGAGCTCTTTTCCTTGTAAGGCTGCCCTTGACCATTTAATTTACACTGTGTAATTTGCCATGGCCCCTCGCATTCTAAGGGTCTTCTGGACCCTATTTAGTGCTTACAATTTTTTAAACCAGCCCTGAACCCATAGCTTAGTTGCTTGGAGCATCATCCTGATGAACCAAGGTTGCAGGTTCAATTCCTGGTCAGGGCACCTGCAGTAATCAACCAAGGAAAGAGTGAATTAACTGGAACACTAAATTGGTATTTCCTTCTCTGTCCCTTCCTCTATCTCTAAAATCAATTAAAAAACATTTTTTTAAAATCAGAGTATTTGAGAAGTAAAGTTAAAAAAAAGTTGAGTTTGGAAAAGGTTTTTTTTCAGGTTATGTTGATAGAAATGCTCCACACTTTTAGGGATAAAGAACATTTCACAACATTGAAAGTAAATAATATGTATTACTGTACTATATACATTGAAAACTCATTTCCTTTTAAGTTCAACTCTGTTTTGGGGTGACTTTTGTTGCTTTTAACTATGCAGTGATAACACCATTTAGATGGGATACCAATGTAATATGACCGGAATATGTCTGTATATGTAGTAATAGGGTATACTTAATATGGAATACATTGAGTAGTAATTTGTTTTTGTTTTTGTTTTTTGGATTTTTCTGTTGTTAACGCTTATAGTGTCCTGAAGTGGATTGCTCTTTTAGTGCACATGAGAAGATTGTTCAATTCCATTGGAGAAATGTAAGTTCTTGTATGATTATTTTTTTTTACACACTTTTTCTTAATGATTTTATTCATTATTTTAGAGAGAAGGGCAGGGAGAGAGGAAGAAAGGGAGAGAAGTATCACTGTATGGTTGCCTTTCACCTGCCTCCAGCTGCAGACCTGGCTGGATACCTTGCTTACAACCTGATTAATGTACCCTGACTGGGAAATCAAACCAGCAGCCTTTGGATTTGCAGGCTGGTACTTATCCACTGAGCCACCAGCCAGGGTGATACATGTTCTTTTTATTTCATTGATCTGTTATTTTCATCAGGTCTTCAGTTACATAGTCTAATAATAATAAGTAACATTCATGGAGTACTTTGTGTTTTGAAAGGCATTTTTACAACTATTCAATTTTATCCTCACAAACTCCTATTTAAGTAAATAAATATTGGCCCTGTTGAACAGATAAAACAGTGATTTGCCCAGAGCCTCAGGACTGATTCTTCTTACATGTGAGGATTTTTTTTACTCCAAATACTATGGTGCTTTTTCTAACCGCACTGCTTCAAATTGATTTGTGTAGTCGTTATTTCTTTAGCTACCTCCCTCAATTTTGGTTGTAAGGTCATTAATTTGGGCAATTAATGTTGGTTAAAAAGTGGGTGATGTATTTACTTTGTAGCCAAAATTATGTTACTCCTTTGTTCTTATTAAAGAAGTAATTTAAATATATAGGAAATTATTCTTTATTCTTTAAAGGAAAAATCATAATAAGGGTGGGTAAAACCAGTTTACTTAATTTTAAACTTTTGGGTATAGTCTCCATCATCCCCCATAATGCTTACTATTTAGTCAAAAGCATAAATATGCTTCCTGATGTTCAGCAGGCTTTTTTTTCCTAGATGCACGCTCCAGGTATGAAAAAGATCAAGTTGGATACCCCGGAGGAGATTGCGAGATGGAGGGAAGAAAGAAGAAAGTGAGTATTGAATTTAGAACTGGTAAAATAACTTCCTTTTATTGTAGCAAGGCTGAGTACTTCAAAATAATGATTTTGTTCAAGCTGCTGCTTTTAGAAAATTGTTTTTTCTCTGACTTTTGAAATGTTGCTCATTGCTTTAGCCCAACAGAAATCCTGTCACTTTGGGGGTAGTTTCTTCATCTGCCTTCAGAACTGTCTTGCTCTTCCTAGAATACATTATCTGGTATCTGCTCTGCTTCTTTAACATAGATGGCTCTTATTATGGTCCTATTGATGAACTTTCCATGTGTGCCTTTTTAAAAATACAGGTTTTACAAATGTAAGAACTATTTTTAACATGGCTCTTTATATCCCATGGAGCCATAGAGAAAAGGGATCTTATAGATGTTGATATATGTGTGTGTGTGTGTGTGTGTGTGTGTGTGTGTATAACTAGAGTTTGGAAGTATTTTCATTAAGTAATTCTTTTGTGGTACATATAAGTAAGTGGTTGGAGAAATCCTGCCTAGACTTGCTCTTTTCTTTTTTTTCTTTTAATTATATTGTTGTTGTATTACATCCATAGACTCACTTTTAATGCATGTTTTAAACTAAACCTTTGTTGCTTTTAAAGAAATTGGACAAAAATTTGTTTTTGTGATTAATAATTATGCTTGTAAATTAGTAATATAATTAATACTAATTAAACTGCTGTGGTTTTTAACATTTAATTCTAACTACATTGGACCAGCACTGAGACAAACCAAATTGATTGTATTTGAATGCAACACTTTCTATCTAAAGTAGCCTATCCCGTAGGAATGTGAACTCTGCCCCCTTGTGGTGGTGTGCTAATAGTGCTTTAAAGGAAAAAATCTGGCCAGAGAAACTAAAGGAATTTGTAGATGCAAATTCACTTAGGTAGCATGTGTTTATATAAAGTCTCTGGTAGAAGACTAGTTTGATTTTCTAATGTTAGTGAGAAATCTCAGCAACAGTAGGTTAGCTTGAAAATTAGAGGTAAACATTCAGTATTTGAAAAGGTAAAGATTTTACTTTATATAGTCAAGGTCACCAAAATAGGAGTAGACTCATGCCTTTAACACACTCTTTCTAACCCTGGCTGGTGTGGCTCAGTGAATTGGTGCTGGCCTGCAAACCCAATTGTTGCTGGTTCAATTCCCAGTCAGGACACATAGCCAGGTTGCAAGCCAGGTCTCCAGCCAAGTACCCAGCTGGAGGCAGTAAAAGGCAACCATACATTGATGTTTCTCTCCCTTTCTTCCTTTCTCCCTGCCCTTCTCTCTAAAAATAATGAATAAAAATCTTAAAAAAAAAAATAGATTAAGCCCTGGCTGGTGGCACAGTGGATAAGGCGCCAGCCTGCAAACCCAAAGGTTGCTGGTTCAATTCCCAGCCAGGCACACTTAACAAGGTTGCAAGCCAGGTATCCAGCCAGGTCCGTAGCTGGAGGCAGGTGAAAGGCAACCATACACTGATGTATCTCTCCCTCTCTGCTTCTCTCCCTTGCCCTCTCTCTAAAAAAAAATAATAAGTCTTTTGAAAAAAGATTATATTAAAACACTTTCTGATATGAGTGGGATAAAAATATATGTGCTGTGGCCATGAGACCATAAACAACTAAAGCATTAAGTTTAATCATGTAAGGATAATAATGTCTGGTCAAGGGATACTTGGAGTCTTTGGAAGGTAGGGACATCTGTTTGTTTTAACAGGGTTCTTACAAGAGGTTTAGTGTCTGCCCTCACCTCTCAACTTATTTTAAGATATGTTATACATACAGTGAAGTTTACCCCTTTTAATGCATAGTTCTGACAAATGTATATGTTGTGTAGTCACCATAGTCAAGATATAGAATAGTGTTGTATCACCCCCCTCCCACCCCCACCCAGTATCCCCTTATGCTCTTTGTAGTCAACTTTCGCCCAACCTTCAGTCCCTGGCTACCACTTACCTGTTTTCTGTTAGAGTTGAACTTTTGCAGAACATCGTATGCATGGAACCATATAGTCTATAGTTTTTGAGTCTGACTTTTTCACTTAGCATAGTGCATTTGAGATCATTCTATTGTTGCATGTAGCAGTAGGTCATTCCTTTCTATTGCTGTTGTTCTGTCCCATGAGGATGTCCCATGTATAAATATACCATAGTTTGTTCATCTGTTTCCCAGTTTAGGGACATTTGGGATGTTTCCAATATTTAATGATTACGTATTAAGCTTTCATAAACATTGGCGTATAGGTTTTTGTTTAGAGCATGGGTTTTTGTTTGACTTGGGTAAATATCTCTGAGTGGTATTGGTTGCTTAATGATAAGCATGTGTTTAACTGTATAAGAAACTGCTAAAGCATTCAGGAGGTGCCTTTAAAATCAAGAAGTGCCTAATTGGACATGGGAAGATTCCATGACTAGGGTGCAGTGGTGCTTGCCTCTGTTAAGACTGCTTCAGTAAATGGAGCAGCCGCCTTGCTTTACTGTGGCTCAGCATAAAGAAGTTTACTTTTAGCCCTGGTTGGTGGCTCAGTGGATAAGGCGCCAGCCTGCGAACCCTAAGGTCACCACTGGTTCAATTCCCAGTCAGGGCACATAACCCGGTTGCAAGCCAGGTCTCCAGCCAGGTCTGTAGCTGGAGGCAGGTGAAAGGCAACCATACATTGATGTCTCTCTCGCTCTCTGCCTCTCTGCCTTCCCCTCTCTCTCAAAAATAATAAATAAAATCTTTTTTTAAAAAAGTGTATTTTTCCCAGACGTCCAGCCAAGATGGAGGTGTAGGTAGACATAATGCATCTCCCTCACAACTAGAAGAATTTTACATCTACTTCAAAACTAAATAAAAACAACACAGAAATTTCAGAAAATCAAACTACACGGAAGTGTAACAAATGAAGTAAAGAAGTACTTTGCCAGACAGGAGGGGCAGAGTTGGGGAGGAAAGTGGCAGCACTGGAGCTGAGGCATCAGTGAAAAGCGCAGTCATACATTTAAACCTGGGAAGTGATCCTGGGGCCAGACTGCACAGCCCATGGTTTCAACGCCAGGAAAAATAGAGTCATATTGCATCTGACTGTGAAAACCAATGGGGGTTGGGGCAAAGGAAGAAACTGCCAGTCTCAATGGGCAAGGGGCATTGTTCCCTCTCAGATACCTCCCCGCCCCCATATACAGTGCCACATGTGGAGAAACGGGTTGCCCACACTGATGAATTCCTAAGGCTCCGCCCCTTACAACAAAAGCTGTCAAGCTGAGGAGACAGAGAAGTATGGCCCAAAAGAGGGAGCAGATCAAGATGCCAGTAGGAGAACTGAGCAATGAAGAGACAGCCAACCTGACAGATGCAGACTTCAAAATGTTGGTGGTTAAAATGCTCACAGACTTGACAGATATGCTTAAATACAGCAAGTGCAGAAAGGAAGAAGTGAAGGCTAGGCTACATGAAACAAAGAAAAATCCATAGGAAACCAAGGGTGAAGGGAAGGAAACTAGGGTTCAAATCAATTATGTGAAACATGAGGAAGAAATAAACAACCAGTATAGAAAGAGGAAACAGATTGAAAAAAAAAAATGAGGAGAGGTGTAGGAACCTCTGGGGAACTTTAAATGTGCCAGGTCTGAAGCACAGGCATGCCAAAAGAGGAAGAATAAGTAGTTGAAGACCAGGTTGTAAGCCAGGTCTCCACCTAGATCTGTAGGTGGAGGCAGGTTAAAGGCAATCATACATTGATGTCTCTCTTCCTCTCTGTCCCTTTCTCCCTTCCCCTCTCTCTAAAAATAATAAAATCACACACGCACACACACAAAGAAATTGAAGGCTTATGTGAAAAATAACGATGGAAGGCTTCTCTAATTTAGTGAAGGAAGTAGACACACAAGTCCAGGAAACACAGAGAGTCCCAAATAAGCTAGCCCCAAAGAGAACCACACCAAGACACATCATAATTAAGATGCCAAAGGTTAAAGATAAAGAGAGAATCTTAAAAGCAGCAATAGAAAAGCAAGACTTACCTATAAAGGGGTTCCTATAAGACTAGCAGTTGATTTCTTGAGAGAAACTTTGCAGGCAGGAAGGGCCTGGCAAGAAGTATTCAAAGTGATGAAAAACAAGGACCTACAACCAAGATTCCTCTATCCAGCAAAATTATCATTCAGAATGGAGGTACAAGTAAAGCGTTGCCCAGAAAAGGTAAAGGAGTGTATCATCACCAAGCCTTTATTATATAAAATGTTAAAAGGAGTCATTTAAGAAAAATAGGGTAAAAAATATGAACATTAAAAAGACAACAAACGAATCTAAAAACAACTAAACAACAAGCAAGGGAAGGGAATCAAAGATATGGGGAACATTTAGCAGGATGTCAACTGGGAGGGGGAAGGGGAAGAAGGGAGAATGGCACAGCAGTTAAGAAGCTTATTTGGTGGGTGCAGAATAGACAGGGAAATGTTAAGAATAGTATAAGAAAAGGTAAAGCCAAAGAACTTACATGCATGATCCATAGACATGAACTAAGTGGGTGAGGAACTGCTGCTGGAGAGAGTGGGAGTGCTGGACAGAGGAGGGGAGCAAAGGGAAAAGAAATTGGGGCAACTGTAGCAGTATATATTTTTTTAAATAATAATTTTTTAAAAAGCAGTTTAAAAACATCTGTATATGTGTAAGACAATAACTGGAAAAAAAATCTAGAGGAAGTTAAAAAAGATAGTACAGGAAAAGGTGAAGCCAAAGAACTCACATGTATGACTCATGGACATGAACTAAGAGGGTGGGATTACTAGGAGTTGGGAGTGCTTGGTGGAGGGGAGAAAAGGGAAAAGAAATTGGGACAAATGTGACAGTATAACCAATTTAAAAAAGAAAAGAAAAGAAAGAAGCATGTTTATTATTCCCAAGTAGAAAAAGTCCAAAGCTCCTGCTCAACATCCCCATTAGGCACAGGCTCTATCTCTCATTGCTCCTTAGTCTGTGGTTTCATTTTCATGTCCACGAGAAGATTCTGCATGTCCAAAATATTAAGCCTCTGCTAGGCAGGAAGAAGAGAAAAAGGCAAGAGGCACACATAGCCGTGTTTGCCCCTTTTCATTATGGAAAAATGGTTTGTTTTCCAGGACACTTGCATAGAGCTCTTGCTGAGTTGTAAGGGGCGGAGCCTTAGATTTGTCAGTTCACGGGGACTCTTCCCCAGGTTCCTGCTGTATGTGGGGAGGGTCTGAGAGAACAATGCTGCTTGCTCAGCACTTGCCTCTTTTCCAGGCACTTCTCCCACTTCTTGTATGTGACTGGCACCTTTTTAGCTGCTGCCCTGGCATGGTTCCCAGAGTGGGTGGGTCGTGGACATTCTTAGATCGCAGGTGATTTCTAAACAAATGGACTCTGCTGAGAGACCAGCAGTTTCTTTCTTCACCCAACCCCTACTGGTTTTATATAAAACCAGTTATATAAATGTCCGAAGCAGTGAGGCTTTATTTTTCCTGATGCTGGAACTGTGAGCTACTGGTCTGGTCTGGTGTTGAGAGTGCTCCCCAGGTGTCTCTCCCAACTGTTTTTAATGTGTAATTGGGTTTTCTGCCTGCCGGCAACAGCCACTGTCCCACCTCCATGCCACCAAACTATGTCCTCTGTCCCACTCCATCTCTCCTACCTGTCTAGATTAATATTTCTTCTTTATACTTATGTTTGTTGTACTTCCATGCTGCTTGATTTTCTGGAACTTCTGGTTGTCTCCTATTTTGAGGTGGTTGTATTCCTTTTTAGTTGTGGAGGGAGACGCAACGTATCTACCTACCCCTTCATCTTGGTCGAAGTCAGAAAGTGTATCTTTGCCTTTATCCCTTCATCTTTATTTATTTATTTTTTTAAAGATTTTATTTCATTATTCTCAGAAAGAGGGGAAGGGAGAGAGGCAGAGAGGGAGAGAGACATCAATGTATGGTTGCGTTTCACCTGCCTCCAGCCACAGACCTGACTGGAGACCTGGTTTGCAACCTGGTCATGTGCCCTGGCTGGGGAATCGAACCTGTGATCTTTGGGTTTGCAGGCCGGCGCCTTATCTACTGTGCTACCAGCCAGGTTATTATTTTTTTAATTAGTCAAACTCAGGGGTGCCCATTGTATTTAATTTAAAACTTTAAGGCTTTCCACTAATAATATGGGAAAAATAATACACACACACAAAACAAAACAAAATTTAATTCCTGACCTGTGAGGTAGAAATGCTGTATGATTTCGCATTGGGAAAGTTAGTGGTTAGAGGTTTGTTTCCAAAACCTTGATTTTAGGGACATTGAGACATGCTTTATAGCAGATGAGCGTCTACTAGGTGGGTAGTTTGGTGACATTTCTTTCAGTAGTTGCTGTGGCTCTGAGGAAATCCTCTGAAATAGTGTTCCTAATTCTTTCAGAATTCCAACAAAGGGGTCTGCTCCTAAAGAATGTTGCATCTTTTTAAAGTTCAGAAGGACTTTGAAATAAAATACAGTAAGTAGTAGAGCTTATGTGGAAGCAGTTGTGGTTCTATGAGAGTAAAAAGGAATTGTTTCTACAGAGACCAGACTTAGGGGAGAAGTCACCAAGTGGGTGGTGATTTGGGGATAAGGAAGGAGTTAAAGAGTATAATGTAACCAAAAGGATATGTGGTAACATCATGGTTGGTCAATAAACAGTTTTGCCTGTTTTTTGACCCTAATGCTTAATGATTGTGACTGGAGGCTTAAAGCATAGGCAAAGGGAAGGTAAAGAGGTGAGCTGAAATAAAATGGGAAAAAGAGAGAAAAAAGGTTTGTGGCTTCAGGGCCAATTCCTCTTGGGATATTGGAGAAAGATGGAAATACAGGAAGCAAAGTGATTTTAGAAGATAAAAATAGAGAAACCAACTGTGAAAATATCACTTATCCTAGTCTTTATAACTACATAATATCCATTCTCTGACAGGAGATATTAAGTTATCTACATGAAATAGTGAAATGCAAGACATTTTGTGATTTTTTTTTCAACAGTGTTTGAATTGGTTATTTCCATTGTACATTAGGAGCCGGACCTGTGACCTTTATCAGAGCTCCAGGCTTTTGCTTGTTCTCGTATCTCAGTATTATGTTTTCGGACTGGCTTCCTGAATGTTGTGTGTGTAACTCTGTCTTGTAACTGGTATCCCTGTTTTGGGATAATTTGCTTTCTGATACCCTTGTTTTTCTTAGTTTTTAATCTAGAGGTACTGTGTAAATAAGTATGTTACAAAATTTGGGCCAAGATTCTATTAATTTAAGGCCTGATAAGTAGAATTTTATAGCTTTGCAAGGGATAGTAAAAGATCCCTTACCTTTAGGAAAGTGATACTTTAATCTGCCAGAAAGAAAGTGAGCTATTATAAGGCTTCCACCAAAGGAGTTTCCAGAACTTTCTTGCATACGAAATTCTTTTTGCATTTCACTAACAATACACATGCTATAAGAGGTGTTATTCTCTATTATTCTTTATTTTTGAGAAATACTTAAATAGTATCTACTTGTGTGTACATGGTACACTAGAGTACCATATCTTGTTGTTTAGCATATGGTCTGACATGTTCAGGGTCTGCATTTACTCAGAAGAAAAATGTTGAAGAAACCTAAGTAGTACAAGTAAATGAATTTCAGAGATGTGAAGGGTGTTGAGTAGTAGTGAGTTACATGCCTAGAATGTGGGACCTGTGAACATCATCACGTTTTTTTTCTTACCATGTCTGCTTTTGCATATTCTGTCTTCTGATTGAGAACTGCTGGCTGTCATCCTTGCCGTGAGATCATTCATTTATTGGAACGTCTCTTCCTCTTTTAAAGGCTGTGGTAGTTTCAGTTCTTTTCCTTTTTCTTCAGAGGTTTTGTTTTTCATCCTGCTAATCATCTTTGAGTCTTTTCTCAGTCCCTTCCAAGTTTTATTTTTCCTCAACTCACCTTTTCAATTTAGAAATACGAAACTGGACACTGCCCTGAGAATTTATGACCACTTTTGAGTACTGTGAGAGGAGATTTCAAACTTTGAACATGTGAACTAGATTATGTTTGCTTTCCAGAAGTATAGTCTTACGGTACTGGCTGTCAGGTTTTTATTTTTAAGTATTTTTTTCAGAGAGAGCGGAAGGGAAGAAGAATGAGAAAGAGAAAAACATTGACATGAGAAGGAGACGTTGATGGGTTGGTTGCCTTTTGCTTGCTTCCTGACCAGGGACTGAACCCTAAACCTAGGCATGTGCCCTGACCAGGAATCCTACTCTTGACCTTTTCTTTGTGGGATGACACCCTGCCAAGTCATGCAGGCTGGCTGTCAGCTTTTTATCTCCTTATGATCTTGATTCTTTCCTCTTATATTTATTTATAGCTTGTGTATTCATGTTTTATTCATGGAATTTATTTTTCTTGGCTGAGGAGATTGCTTTGCACTGTCCTTTTTGAAATTTATTACCTTTTTTTCTGATCACTTTACCACTTATTGTCATTTCAATTCTTCCAACTTAACTAATCAATAGGCTTCATATTATCTGTGTTATTCAAGTCAGTGATGCAGGAGTTAAAAAAAAAAAGATAGAAGTAGGAGCAATGCCCTAGAAACAATGGCAGAACAAGATTTGTTGATGTTTCTTAAAATTTACTCTGGCGAGCAGTCCAACTGAGTGGTAGAGATCTGTCGGTGTTCCCCTCATTCTATGCTGTTTATACTTCTGAGACCTATTCCCTTCACCACCAGAGTTTGGTGCCTGCATCTCTACACATCTGTGCTAAGGAACAGAGCTTTGTCAGAGCATTTTATCTTGCGTCCTGCTGTTGAATTTGATCTTAATCACTGCCTTGTATGTATCTCTCCTTGTTCATAACTTGCAGTGCCTCCCTGTCTCCACTGAATTAAATACAAACTTTCTTGTCTGCCATTCAAGGCACATTTTAGCCTTAGCCTCCCTTTCTGGTCTGATTGCCTGTAACTGTGTTTCATACAAAATGAACCACTTGTCATTCCCTGGATCTGGCAGACCTTTGAGGCCTGATTTGTCTTCATTGCTTGCATACATTGAGCACCCAAAAGCTTTTCTTTCTGATCTCTATCAACACCAGTTAAGACCGATTTTTTATATTCCTTTTTTTCCGGATTTCTTCAGCTCAATAGAATCTTTATGTTCTTGGGGGTAATTACTGTATTTTGCCCTTTGTATAAGCTGTTTGTGTGCTTTTCTTATCCTTTCTGGTAGACTCTCTTTTGAAAATAGGATGTTTCTTACCATAGTAACTTTGGATGTACCTACTGTGTACGTACATAATTAATTGCATAGATTTACATTTTTTACAGTGTTTATGGGTATGTACACACTAAATAGATGAATTAGATCACTTGAAGTACATTGTTATGATGTATTTTATTAAATTCTAATGTAAACTTCCTTACCTACTCAAAGACTGGTAACAAAGTTTGTGGGCTTACAACTGGTCTACACTTCAAGTGGTATTGTTATGGTCTACTTTTTTCTCCTTAAGAAAATTCTAGAAGGGATTAAAGATATGTATGTATAAATTTTATATGAAGGTTTACATAAATTATGATTTATAGTATTAGTCATTAAATAAAAGTTGCTAAATACAGCAGTTGCTTGATTGTGTAATTAAGTTGTATTTTAAAAGCCTTTTATGATTTCTTTGACTTTGTTTTGTAGAAACTACCCAACTCTGGCAAACATTGAAAGGAAGAAAAAGTTAAAACTTGAAAAGGAAAAGAGCGGTGCAGTATTAACAACAACACAATATGGGTAAGTTCCTTAAAATTGCTTGCATCTCATACTTACTTTAAACAAGTATACTTATAAATAATAAAAAAGTACATGTACCAAAATCTTAGTCTCTACTCTCCCAATTCTGAAATCTTTGCTTTTGTAACTCTTCTACTTAAACTTTTTTTTCTTTCTACTTAAACATTTAAAAATAATTAATCCCTTATATCTGTATGGCTGTGACAGTTGACCACCAACCTTGCCCTCCTCAACAATGGAAGTCGTGACAACTACAGAATTAAAAATACTACATCCATCCAGACTTACAGGAATGGTGAAGACATGGATTGGGCCAGTCCCACATCCACATGAGGTGGATAAAAATTTGGGAGGGGTATCTCAGGAGCGAGGAGTTTCAACCCCACAGGAGGCTCAAGATATGACAGTTCTGAGGGATGGATCAGCTGTGCAGGGGCAGGGTGGTGTGCTTTGACATGGTCTGTAGCTGTCCCCTGGGGGGTTCAGGCCCTGTGGATTTCTGGGTGGTGCAGGCCAGGGTCAGCCCCAACCTATGTGTTGCCCAGGGCTGCCCCGCACGAGCTATAAAAGCAATCTGAGATGCTGCTACTTGTACTAGGCTGGCTGCTGATGGTGCTGGGCCTGGTGCCACTTAGCAAGGAGTAAGGAAACTGCAGCTCACTGAGGTCAGCTGTGGCTTGTCTGAGAGAATTTAGGAAGTTGTGAAGCTTAAGCCAAGATAAGCCATTCATAGGGAAAGTCTGTGTTAACAGCTTGGGGAGGCCCTTAAGTTGGGTGGGATGGAGTTTCAGGCCATCTCCAGGCAGGATAAATAGTGTTAGCCAGGTTGATGGAACCTCATATGGCACCAACCTACTGGTTTGTGGTGCTGTTGAGGGATGGTTCAGACTTCTGCATGCTGTTCTGTCTGAGAAAAAGCTGTCCCCCAGCTCTCACCTTGATGCCAGCCAGACACCTCAGTTTCTCCCTGTATGCCACTGGTACCTTTCAAACTGCTATCCCTGTGTTGGAGTCCAGAGGGAGTGAGTCTGAGTAAGTCTACGTGTGGGTTCTTTGGGAGGAACTGCTTGGGACTCCACTGAACTCAATCCCCACTGGCGTTTGAAGACAAAAATTATAGGGACTCATCTTTCTGGCACTAACCCTGAGCTTAGGAGCCTCCTGTGGGGTTGAAGCTCCTCGCTCCTGAGATACCCCTCCCAAATTTTTATCCACCTCATGTGGATGTGGGACTGGCCCAATCCATGTCTTCACCATTCCTGTAAGTCTGGATGGATGTAGTATTTTTAATTCTGTAGTTGTCACGACTTCCATTCAGCTCAAGATATGACAGTTCTGAGTGATGGTTCAATATTTTACTTTTAATTTTGATATGGTTGTGTGCAGAGGTAGGCCTCTACCATCATTGTGACTGGAAGTTCTAGAATCCATTTTGGCAAGTTTTTAATTGGGTTTATTTTCTTGCTTTGTAGAAATCAAATTATTTACTTGTATACAATATGATCCAATTTTCAGTAGGGTATATGAGGCCTGTCCTGAAAGTATCGAGCCGATGTAAATATAATTAAAACCGTTTGCATAGCTGATACTTGCGGGACAGACTTTGTATGTATTACAGATGTAGTCTCACAGTTTTTGATTTGCCATTTTACTCTTATAATGGGTGTCCTTTAAAAAAGAAAACATTACAGTAGGCAATTGCTCAGACATGGGAATAGCTGGGATACTTGAGAAGGCTCAGTCACAGCTGAGGGTTGATTCACTAATGCTGATCTAGAATGGCTGTTAACTGGGTGCCTGATTAGTTGCCATTAGCTTTCCTGTTTAATTCTTTAAAACATTTATAGAATAAATATTAATTTTACAAACACTCCCAGCAAATAGAAAATGAGGAAACATCTTGCAGCTTATTTTAAGAGGCCAGTATAATATTGATACCAAAACCTGGCATTACAATAAAGGAAAATTACAAGCAAATATATCTCAAGCAGAGGCACAAAATTTGCTAAATAAAATGTTAGCAAATCTGGCAACATTAAAAAAGAATATAGATAACCGCCAAAAGGGGTATTTCAGGGGTAAGGTTGCATTTGGTGTTTGAAAATCAAATGCTATTTGCCACATTAACTGAATGAGGAAGTAAAATAATAGAATTACCTTAATAAATAAGAAAAAAAACTTGATGTGATTTAACCTCCATTCATTAAAAAAGAAACTCAACAAACTAGGAATGAAAGATAATTTTCTTAGTTTTCATAAGAATGTCTAAAGGCAATGTACAGCCAAATTATGCTTAATAGTGAAATACTGATCATTTCCCCTGATATTAGAAACAAAGATATGCACTATTACTATTTATGTTCAGCATTATATTAGAGGTTCTAGGCAGTGTAATAAAGCAAAAGAAATAAAATAACAAAGTTTGCAAAAAAGTAAAACTTGGTTTTTAGAATTGACATGATTGTATCTGTAAAAAATCCAAGCAAATCTCCAACTAAAGTTAATAAGTGACTTTAGCAAGGGTGCCAAATACATATAAGATCAATATTTTAAAAATCAGTGGCATTTCTGTATATTAGCAACAAAAAAATAGAAAATCAAAATTTGAAAGGTGCTATTTACAGTAGCATCAAAATACATGTGTTTACCTAGGATACATTTAACCTAAGATTTGCAAGATCTCTATGCTGAATGCAAAACCATTGCTGAGAAAAATAAAAGGCCTAAAAGAAGTGATATGTAATATTCATGAACTGGAAGACTCCATATGATAATATCAGTTATCCTCAAATTGCTCCTACTCAAAATCTTAGCAAGTTGGATTGGAGGGTGGAGTTGGTAGGAAGGTGGAGGAGGTGCTACTGATAAACTTTAAAATTTATATGAAATGCAAAAGTTCTAGAATAGCTAAGGAAGTTAGAGTGATGAAGATGTAGTATTGGCTAATATCACAATAGCAGATCTACTGATGTACAGTCATGTGACTATGACAAAGGTGCAATGGGGGAAGGATAGTGTGTTTGGATCTTTTCCTTTTAAACTTTTGAAGTTAATTTCATTATATAGAATATACAATTTGTTTCAGTTTTTTAATACTTGTAATCCAGATAGAAATCATTATCTTTTAGCTGTGGTTTAGTTTATTTATATTTAATGTAATTACTAACATAGTTGGGTTTTGGTCTGCCATTGTCCTATTTATTTTTTAAGCTTTTCCTATTCTTTGTTTCCTTTCTTGCCTTCTTTTGGATTAATTGAATATTTTTTAATATTATGTATTTTTGCTCTGTTAGCTTTTAGCTATAATTATTCCTAATCTTCACTTCAAGAGCATCTATATTTTTACTTACATTATACTTTGCATAACAATTATTTTTAAAGATTTTATGTATTTTTAGAGAGAGGGGAAGGGAGAGAGGCAGAGAGGGAGAGAGACATCAGTGTATGGTTGCCTTTCACCAGCCTTCAGCCACAGACCTGGCTGGAGACCTGGCTGGAGACCTGACTGGAGACCTGGCTTGCAACCTGGTTATGTGCCCTGGCTAGGGAATCAAACCAGCAACCTTTGGGTTTGCAGGCCAGCACCTTATCCACTGTGCCACCAGCAGGGCTAAATTTTTAAGAGTTGATTACTCTTTTCTTTTAAATGACTATCAAACAATAGTGTAACAGAAGTAATCCATCCAAGTGGGTGGGATGAAGATACTAAATATACTACTTAATCAAATCTTATTGATCTCATCAATTAAGGATCATCTTAACTAATTACTTATTAGCGATTACCCTAAAGGTGGTCATTCAAAAGTTAGCTGTGGTCAGGTGCAGGCAGCATTTCTGCATTCCGGAAGACACCTATGAGTGGCAGCTCTTCATTTTCCTCATGGTATTGATGGGTCAGAGGCAGCAACTGTATTTGTTTTCACTCTGATACCTTTTAAGTTTTTGGGGTATTTGCCCAACATTTCTGGGTGGAAAGTGGAAATCAGTCTCTGGTTTTCTGCAAAATTTGGAATATATATACATATATATATATGTACATATATATATATGATATTTTTTTTTAGAATGAGATTCCACGAAAATTATGGCAAATATAAAAGGATTAAGAACCTCTGTATTGCAGATATATTAAATGAATATGTTGATTTAGCAAATTATTTTTAAAATGTTATATAATATAATAACTATCATTTATTAAGGGCCCAGTGTATTACCTTGTTCTAAATGCAGACCCTGGCTGGTGGCACAATGGATAAGGTGCTGGCCTGCAAACCCAAAGGTTGCTGGTTTGATTCCCCAGCCAGGGCACATAACCAGGTTGCAAGCCAGGTCTCCAGCTCAACCTATAGCTGGAGGCAAGTGAAAGGCAACCATATATTGCTGTCTGTCTCCTTCTCTGCCTCTCTCCCTTACCCTCTCTCTAAAAATAATAAATAAAATCTTCAAAAATAAATCAATAAATGCAAAGCACTTTATAGTAATTCTTATGTCTCTCTGATTTCCATTCTACAAATGAGGGAGTAAACTGAGTCAGGGTGTTAATATTATATAAGAGACATAACTGATAAGTGGCCAAATTAGAATTTGAACTCAGGTTTCTAATTTCTGTACTCTTAACTGCAGCCTCCACTGTTAATGAAAAAAATGATACTAACAGCCCTAGCTGGTAGCACAGTGGTTAAGGCGCCGGCCTGCGAACCCAAAGGTCGCAGGTTCAATTCCCCAGCCAGGGCACATAACCAGGTTGCAAGCCAGGTCTCCAGTCAGGTCTGTGGCTGGAGGCAGGTGAGACGCAACCATACACTGATGTCTCTCTTCCTCTCTGCCTCTCTCCCTTCCCCTCTTTCTAAAAAAATAATGAAATAAAATCTTTAAAAAAAACAAAAACAAACAAAAAAAATGATACTAAATGACAAATTAGGGTAAACATATGAGGACTGTCCAGAATGTGTCCAGACATGTAATGTGAAAAATAGAGATTTATTAAAGAAGGTAGAAGATACAAGAAACATATATATGATAATGATGCCTTAGTTCCCTTCAAAGTAGGCATATTGGGATCTTACACAGTTCTCCCAATTGCCATCAGCTGCACCGTCATAGTTCCCTGAATGTCATTGGTAGTCTGAAATCTCTTCTCTTTCAGAGTTAATTTTAGTTTTGGGGAAAGCCAGAAGTTGGCAGGATGCCAAATCTGGGCTATAGGGGGACTGAGTCACCTGGATGATTTGATGTTTCACAAAGAACTGCATGGGATGTGATGCATGAGCAAGAAGGAGTGTTGTTGTGATGAAGCTGCCAGTCCACCAGTTGCCCATAGCTTTGTCCTTCCAAATCATCCAAATAGTTTCCATCGAGGGATGTTCAAGCTTAACACAAAATTGGATGCTGCTTTGTTGCCCTACTTGCTCAGTTGTTTTGAATGGGAGGGCCACACAGTACACACACTCACTCAACGGCATCCACTGTCCCACTAACTAGTACCGTGAAGTCATTGTTCTCACATGCAGATTTCAGTCCACTCTCTTTGGCTGCCAGATTACACTGATGTTGCACAACAGATCGTTCTCATTATAAATTTAGCAATGGCTGGACTTTTTCCGGGCAGAGCTTATATGAATCTTTGTGAAAACTCAGCCCCACCAAAGGATATTCTGTATTATAGTTTACTGAGAATATAAGTACTAAACTTTTTTTTTTTAAGTCTTCACCCAAGGACATGTTTATTGATTTTAGAGAGAAGAGAAGGGAGGGAGAAAGAGAGGTAGAGAAATACTGATGTGAGAGAAACATCGATTGGTTGCCTTTTGCTCTGCTGGGACTGAACCTGCAAGCAAGGCATGTGGCCTGACCAGGAATCGAGGCACAACCGTTCAGTTTGCCAGACAACTCCCAACTAACTGAGCCATGTTGGCTAGGGCTAAACCTTTTATTAAAATGGCCTATATTTTTTTTCTACACATAGCTTATATTAGAATATGCTCACATAAGTCTTTGTTTTCCTTCTAAGAGGTGTAATTATAGTGGTTGAGAGGGCACTTGATTTGAGGTGGCTGTGAAATTGTGCTCAGTCTGTAAGTTTATCCTCCTGTGACGTCAGTAACACCTGTCTTATCAATTTCAAAGAGTTGTCATGAAGATCAAACAAGGCAACTTATTTGTAAATGCTTCAGAAACTTCAAGTCTCCTTAAAATGAATAGACAAAAAAGACAAAAGTTAACACACTTTATAAAGTCTAAGAAACCCTTTTATGTTATCTACAATAGGAATGAAACAAAGTGAAAGAAAGTGAGCTGGTTAAATTCGCCTGCTCGATTGTACAAATAGCCCAATTTCAGTGGTGTTAAAATATAGGAGGAAATGTGCATCTTTCATTGTAAAATAAGTCTGTTGTGGTATGTTACTCTTTTAAAGTTCTTCCTTAGTGGTCACTCTGTCTTTAGAAGCCATTGAATTTATTTTATTTTGGTCTCTTTAATGAACTAGGGTACAGGTGATTGATTGACAGCTCTATTTCTCTAGATTTAATAGATATTTTGATATTTTTTGACATGCCAGTGTCTTGTATATTAAGAATTGCTTTTTTTATGTTTTTCCTCCAGTAAGATGAGGGGAATGTCCAGACATTCACAGATGGCAAAGATCAAAAGTCCTGGCAGACATCACAAATGGAAAAATGACCGAGCTGGACAGAGAGCAGCCCTTGGATCAGGCAATCACTTTTGTGAATTAAAGTCTGCAGGTCCTGAGGCAAATGCAGACCCTCTGAGTGTTTTGGTAAATACCGATTCTGGTAAGTTAAACAGGAAAACAATGTGTTTATAAGTATAAACAGTGATGCTGAAGATTATTCTTCACAGTTTTGTTCGTGGAAAGTTTAATGGCAAATATGTAAAAGTGTAGAATGATACTTTTGTTGTTATTTTTTTATAGGAATCCCTTATCAAAAACCTCATTTTAGGACATCTTTTCTGAACCTTGGGGGTGGATGTGTAAGGCAGGAAGAATGTGGAAGAAAGCTAATATGATTTGGATAATTTCCCTAGTATGATGTAATCTTGGTACTTCCTAAGTGTATTGATGTTGTAGATTCAAATTTGCCCAATTATGTGAATTTTTACTTGCCTATAAATTAGTAATCCCAAAGGAAGGTAGTATATTTATGCTACTGGGCATGAACACAATCTTTTTTGGGTAAATAATATTAATTTATTCCATTTGAGTAATACTGTTCTTCCTCAGGACGTAGAATATATTTATGTATGTGTTTATTGAATTCTTTTTAGAACTGATGGGGCAAGTTTACTCATGATTAAAAGTTGTAAAATCAAAGGGCCATAATGCTACTATCCAATGCAGATATCATTGAGCTTCTGAGACCCAGTTTCCTTTTCTGAAAGATGAAGATGTATATGTAAATGTTTCCATCACCTTTTCTTTCTGTAGCTTTGGGAGACTGTCTAATTGCCTGTATGTCCTATTTCACAAAGGAGTATTGTTAGTGAGTGGACTGAGCTTACATTGTTAGTTTGCTAGCAAGCTCTGTTCAACTTGGAAGATAGTGGCTTCACATGAAAAATTATTGAACTTATGGCTGTCAAACAGGGAGATAACTAGTGCACTGACTGAACTAGGACAGAAAACAATCTTGGCATAAGAGAATGTTGGACCAAAAATAAGATAACATTTAACAGCAACTACCACTTATTATATAAGGTATTTACTTATTAGTAAATTATTAAATAAGGTATATTGGTCTAAAAAGATATATAAACTCATTTCCTCATAACAAACCTTTTATATATGAACTGTGGCTACTTCTATTTTAGAATTAAACCACACAAGGTAAGTGATTTACCTTAGTCACACTGCTAGTTAATGGCAAAGCCAGAGTTTGAACTTAAGAGCCTCATTCCACCCGTGCACCATATTTCCTCTAAATGTGAAGTCTGAATTTGTCTAAAGATATATATTGTATGAACCTAGGATCGTTGAGGTGTGAGAGAGAGTTTAGAAAAGGCATCTTTTTATCCTTACTGATAGCAGGGGAAAGGGCGGTAACATTTTGGGCCAGTGCTGAGTTTATTCTTGGGTGGTGGGTTTTTTTTTCCTTCAAAAAATTTTAGAGACCTGGCTGGTGGCACAGTGGTAAAGGCACTGGCCTGGGAACCCAAAGGTCACTGATTTGATTCCCAGCCAGGACACATAACCAGGTTGCAAGCCAGGTCCATAGCTGGAGGCAGGTGAAAGGCATCCATACATTGACATCTCTCTCCCTCTCTCCTTTCCCCTCTTTCTAAAAATAATAAATCTAAAAAAAAAAAAAAAAATTTAGAGCCTACACGTCTTCACATTTATAATGTGTGACCTTGATGATAGAATACCATCTGTACCCAAAAATAAACTTTCATGCCATTAAATTGCTTGCAACATAAATATGAAGACTACCATTATAATCAGCAAATTACTAACTTGGAAATTACATAACTATTCACATTATGCATTCCTGTAAATGAACATGTGGATAACTGTTAACATTGAGTGGTCCTTTTGTTTTGTTACCTTTGGTTGGTGGGTGATTCTGTTTTCTCATTTCTATTCATTTATTTATGTATTTATTTATTTATGGAAAATTTCCATGAGCCAAAGGATGCTTGGAAGCAAGCTCTCAATAGACTGAGAAAAATGCTTCTGTTTTCTCATTTTAAAAGAAGTATTTCAGTATGTGTTAAATATGTGAAGTACCAATGAAAAGATTATTATATATCTTGTCTTTACTTAAGCCTGTAGCTAAATCTTTAAGAGATACTTTAGATATGAACAACAGTAGTAGTAAATACCTTTTATCCTCATTTTGTGGGAAGGAGTCCACTTAAATTCCTGTCATTCTCCACTTCAAATTTCTTCTGGATTATTATATTTTCCAAATCAATATTTAGATCGTTGATTCCTCAACTGTTCATTTCAGGTAGAGTTGCAGAAAAGCACACGTACAATTTTTCTCACATGCCCTAAACACTACTATTCTCAGCGTCTCCACACTCCAATATTATCAGCTGTACACTTGTTTGGAAGCAGCTTCCTTCACCTTGAGCCAGAGCCAGTCAAATCTCATAGGATGTTTCTAATTCCAGTTGCAGGTCTCAGGGCAGCATGGTGCTATGGTTTGCTCCTGCTTTCATCTGGCAGTTAACACTTTAAAAATGGAGATCTCCCAATTTCTTGTGTTTTTGTCTTATTCAGGCATAAGTATTTACATTTTAGATAAGACAACAGTTCTTAATCTTTATAAACCTCATATTATGCTTAGAAAAATCTTTATTTGAACTTTCCTTTTTTGTGATACTTGATAGTGTATCAACTCTTAGTAATTGTGCATGTGCTTAAAATGGGATTGACATTGTTTCCAAGGGAAAGCTTGCCATTTGGAGTCTCCCAGTTGATCAGTTTTAAGTATGGCCTATTGTCACTAGATTTCCTTTTAATCCTTTTGGTATTTCAGTTGTTAGGACCACATTTGCTTTGTTGCTGTTCTTTAAATATAGATGCAACATGTTTAATGGCTTTCCTGGCATGTGGTTTTAATACATTTTCATTGAGCTACAAAGAAAGGAGCTGGTCAGTAATGTGTTGTTGAGCATCATAGACTGAAGTGCCTCAGCATCCACAAAACCAAAAGGATCCAATTTGTTAGTCATTTGTTATAATATAGCTTTTACCATAGAACACTAAGACAGCATTCTAACTATGTACTGACACAGGTTGAATCAGCTTCTGTTTAAAAGGTAGATGTTAAAGTAAGCAAAGAAGCTGGCCTGGCACATCAGCTGTCATGGAAAACATATTGTCAAATATGTTTTTCAGAGTTGGAAATCATAAAGCAAAGTTCCCATTTTTAAGGGTGATTTTTTCAATATAAAGTAATTTTCTTTCATTCATTCTTTCTTTTTTTTCTTTCTTTCTTAAAAAGACTTGCATTTATTATTTTTAGAGATGGGGAAGGGAGAGAGACAGAGAAGGGGAGAGACATCAATGTATGGTTGCCTTTCACCTGCCTCCTACTACCGTCCTGGGTGGAGACCTGGCTTGCAACCTGGTTATGTGCCCTGGCTGGAAATTGAACCAGCAATCTTTGGGTTCACTGGCTGGCACCTTAACCACTGTGCCGTTAGCCAGGGTTCAAGTAGTTTTCTTACATGCATTTTATTGATTATGCTATTATAGTTGTCCCAATTTTTTCCTCCTTTGCGCCTCTCTTCCTGGTAACCCCCTTCCCTCCAGCAATCCCTCACCCCTTGATTTATGTCCATGTATTATGCATATAGGTTTTTTGTCTTCTCCCTTTTCTTTGCTATTCTTAACATCCTCCTGTCTATTTTGTACCTGCCAGTTATGTTCCTTAATCCCTGTACCTTTTCCCTAATTCTCTGCCTTCCCCCTCTCTACCGATAACCCTCCCTACGATCTCCATATCTAGGATTCTGTTCCTGTTTGAGTTGTTTGCTTAGTTTGTTTTTGTGTTTTAGAATCCGTTGTTGATAGTTGTGAGTTTGTGTCATTTTAACGTTCATAGTTTTGACCTTTTTTTCTTAAATAAGCCCCTTTAACATTTCATATAATAATGGCTTTATGATGATGAACTACTTTGGCTTTACCTTGTCTGGGAAACTTTGTCTGCCTTTCCATTCTAAGTGCTAGCTTTGCTGGATAGAATAATCTTGGTCTTTGCTTTTCATCACTTTGAATACCTCTTGCCAATCCCTTCTTGCCTACAAAGTTTCTTTTGGAAAATCAGCTGATAGTCTTAGGAGAAGTCTTTTGTAGATAACTCCTCTTACATCTTTAACCTTTATACAATTTTAATTTTTAGCATTTTAATTGTGATGTGTCTTGATGTGATCCTCTTTGGGTCCAACTTGTTTGGGATTCCCTGTGCTTCCTCCACTTGTATGTCTATTTCCTTTGCCAGGTTAGGAAAATTTTCCCTCGTTATTTTTTCAGATAAGTTTTCAGCTTCTTGCTCTTCCTTTTCTCCTTCTGGCACCCCTGTGATTTTGGTGTTGTCACTTTTGGGGATGTTCCAGAGTCATCGTCTTCTCTCCTTCAATTCTTCAATTCTTCAATTCTTGTTTCTTCATTATGTACTGGTTGACTGTTTATTTCTTTCAGGATCCAAATTCATTGATTTGAATCCTGGCTTCCTTTCCTTCACTATTGGTTCCTTGTAGATTTTTCTTCATTTCACTTAGCATAGCCTGTACTTCTTCCTTTATGCATTTGCCATACTCAGTCATTTTTTTTTTTTAATAGTTTAACATTTTCTTTTTTTTTTTTTCAAAGATTTTATTTCGTTATTTTTTAGAAAGAGGGGAAGGGAGAGAGGCAGAGAGGGAGAGAGACATCAATGCATGGTTGCTTTTCACCTGCCTCCAGCCACAGACCTGACTGGAGACCTGGTTTGCAACCTTGTCATGTGCCCTGGCTGGGGAATCAAACCTGCGACCTTTGGGTTCACAGGCCGGCGCCTTATCCACTGTGCTACCAGCCAGGGCCATCATTTTTCTGATTATCATTATCAACAGTGTTTTGAACTCTGTGTCTCATAGGCAGGCTATCTCTTTTAGCTTAGATCCTTTTCTGGTGTTGATGTGTTTCCTCACCTGGGCCATACTTCCCTGTCTCCTTAACTTGACAGCCTCCTGTATTTGCCTCTGTGTATTAGGTAGAGCTGTCACACTTGTGTTGTAAGGGCTGGAGCCTTAGATATTCCTCAGCAGGGTGACCCATTTCACCATGTTGTGGTGCTATATATGGGGACAGGGTCAGAGGGGGAACAAGTCTGCTTGCTTGGCACTCACCCCTTTTCTAGTCAATTCGCTGACTTCTTGTATGGGACTGGTGCCCCTCACTGTTGCCCTGATGATGGTTCCTGGAGTGGGTGGGTCCCTCTAAACAAACTCTACTGAGAGACATGCAGTTTCTTCCACCATCCCAACTCCCACTGCTTTTCACAGCCAAAAGCTATGAGGCTTTATTTTCCTGGCACTGGAATTGTGAGCTGTGTGGTGTAGCCTGGGCCTGGGATTGCTCTCTTGGTGTGTTTCCTGGATTTTATCTGCCACACATGAATGTGGGAATGCTCATTCCCCCACCCCCCAGTCTCAGCTGCTGTCTTGTCTCTGCCACACCATGTCCTCTCTGCCCCGGCTCCCCACACCCACCCTTCCTACCCATCTGGATGAATGTTTCTTCTTTAAATCTGTAATTGTCATACTTCCATACATTGTCTGATTTTCTGACAGTTCTGGTTGTTTTTTGTTTGTTAGGTTTTGTTTTGTTTTGAGATAGTTGTAATCCTTATGTTTGTGCATGAGGTGAAGCATGTCTACCCATACCTACATCTTGGCCAGAAGTCTATAGCACTTTTTTTTAAGATTTTATTTATTAATTTTAGAGAGAGGGGGAGGGAGAGAGGGAGAGAAGCATTAATTTATAGTTGCCTTTCACCTGCCTCCAGCTACAGACCTGGCTGAAGACCTGGCTTGCAACCTGGTTATGTGTCCTGGCAGGATCTACCACTTATTTTCTTAAGATTTTATTTGTTTTTTTTTTCAGAGAGAGGGGAAGGGAGGGAGGCAGAGAGGGAGAGAAGCATCAATGTATGGTTGCCTTTTACCTGCCTCCAGCCACGAAGCTGGCTGGAAACCTGGCCTGCAACCTGATTATGTGCCCTAGCTGGAGGATCAAACCAGCTACCTTTGGGTTTGCAGGCTGGCGCCTTATCTGCTGTGCCACCAGCCAGGGCCTGTAGCATTTTCTATAAGAGATTTAATCTATAAATGTTTTTGAAGCCAGAGTATATAACTGTGTTTTGTTCCATAAGGGCAGTAGGAAATAGGAGGAGGAGAGACAAATAAAGAAGTTGTAGGAAGAGGCCAGAGGCAAAGCTTTTACTATCAGTGTTTGGAGTTGGTTAAGACATTCAAAAGGCAATTTTTTGCCAATTTTCATTTCAGTGGGGATTTACTGGGGTCCTACATTTTGCTTGCCTAGGACTATAATTCAGAGAAGTCTCTCCCTGCCATTAAACTCATAGTCTAGTGATGAGTTTTAGATTATTGTATTATTATTTTTTGGTTAGTAGGAATATGATATGTATACATATATGTATATGAGAAAGAGAGGTGAGATTTACCGTAAAAAAGTATCCTTGGTGTTTGAACAATAAGAGCAGTTGAGCTGGTACTTTTATAATCATTGTAAAGTTTGAGTTTATCATTTTCATTGCTGCTGTTTTTGTACAGATATTTTTGGTTTAGAGAAATTTTCTGACTGTTTTGGTTAAAAGGCGAGTGAGATGTGTTGAATGTGCTTCTGTGAGCCAGCACAGTGCCTTTGGCACAGCCTTCCCTGGAGAGCTGCTAAAAATGCCTGTGTTAGAACTACGAGGGAGATCTGAGGGACTTTGCAACAGTATTTTCTTTTGAGATGAAAAGTCACTGTGGAGGACATTTTGATCGAGTCAAAAGGACAGTGCACCTTTTCAAAGTGTTATTGTATGTGGTGGTTTATTTGTGTGAACTCCTAATTCTTACCCTTGGGGAAGCAGTGAAATACTGTGCACTTTGTGACACTCCTAATAAATTCACCAAGCACACAGATTGTGGTTTTATCATTCTCCGACTAAAATGACTGAAGTTAGGGACAGAGAGAATACAAGGTGAGCCTAGAGCATCTAAAATAGTGCCAGAGCTGGTTTGATTCCCAGCCAGGGCAACATAACCAGGTTGCAAGCCAGGTCTCCAGCCAGGTGTATGGCTGGAGTAAGAAAGTGCTCAGAGACAGCAGGATGTGGGCACGTGAGAAGGATATAGGGGCTTCTGGCCAAGATGGAGATGTAGATAAACATGCTACATCTCCCTCCACAACTAAAAAGGGATACAACTACTTCAAAACAAGACAAACAAGCTTCCAGAAAATCAAGCTTGCACGGAGGTCCAACAAAGATATAAAGAAGAAATGTCCAGACAGGTAAGAGGGGTACACCTATGGTGAATAAGACGCAGTGTGGTAGCAGTGGCTAAGAGGGACACCTGGGGCGTGCTCCCTGCGACAGATCAGACCATGCAGCTGATGGTTCCAGCACAGAGGATAATAAAGCTTCATTGCATCTAACTATGAAAACCAGCGGGGGTTGAGGTGGAGAAAGAAACTGCTGATCTCTCAGCAGAGTTTGTTTAGAGGGTCTCCACGGTCCTGGAATGTCTGCACAACCACCCACTCTGGAAACTAGTACCAGGGCCACAGCTAGAGGAACCAATCCCATATGGAAAGTGGAAACATACCTGGAAAAGGGGTGAGTGCTGAGCAAGCAGCATTGTTCCCTCTCACACTGCTCCCCCACATACAGTGCCACAATGTGGTAAAATGGGTCCCCCCACACTGACAAATACCTAAGGCTCTCTCCCTTACAACATAATAGGTGCAGAAGCTCTACCTAAGACACAGAGGCAAACACAGGAACCTGTCAAGTTGAGGAGACAGCGAAGTATAGCCTAAAAGAGGGAATGAATCAAGGTTCCAGTGGGAGAACTGAGTGACAATGAGATAGCCAGCCTACCAGATGAGGAGATAGCCAATCTAACAGACGGAGAGTTCACAACACTGGTCATAAAGATGCTCATAGGCCTTACAGATAAACTTGAGTACAGCAAACACAGAAGGAGGAAGTGAAGGCTATGCTAAGTGAAACGAAGGAAAATCCACATGAGGCCAATAGTGAAGGGAAGGAAACTGGGGTTCAGATAAATGATTTGGAACATAAGGAATAAATAAGCAGTCAACCAGTATAGAATGAAGAAACAAGAATTGAAAAAAAATGAGGAGAGGCTTAGGAACCTCTGGGACAACTTTAAAGGTGCCAACATCTGAATCATAGGGGTGCCAAAAGAAGAGGAAAAACAAGAAATTAAAAACTTATATCAAAAAGTAATGAAGGAAAACTTTCTTAATTTGGCCAAGGAAATAGACATACAAGACCAGGAAGCATGGAGAATCCCAAACAGGCTAGACCCAAGGAGGATAACACTAAGACACATCATAATTAAAATGCCAAAGGCTAAAGATAAAGAGAGAATCTTAAAAGCAGCAAGAAAATAGTTACCTATAAAGAGTTCCCATAAGACTATCAGCTGATTTCTCAAAAGTAACTTTGCAGGCAAGAAGGGATTGACAAGAGGCATTCAGAGTATTCAAAGTGATAAAAAGCAAGGATCTACAACCAATATTACTCTATCCACCACTTAGTACGGAAAGGCAGATAAAGTGCTTCCTGGAGAAGATAAAGCTAAAGGAGTTCATCATCACCAAGCCCTTATTATATGAAGTGTTAAAGAGACTTATTTAAGAAGAAAAATATTAAAACTATGAACATTAAAATGGCAACAAACTCATAACTATCAACAACAGAAGCTAAAAAATAAAAACAAAAACAAACTAAGCAAGCAACCAGAATAGGAACAGAATCATAGGTATGGGGAACCCTGGAAGAGGGAAGGGGGAAAAATGGGGAAATGGTGCAGGGATTAAGAAGCATAATTGATAGATACAAAATAGAGGGACGTTAAGAATAATATAGGAAAGGGTGAAGCCAAAGAACTTGCATTCATGACCCATGGACATGAACTAAAGGGGGTGAGAGTGCTGAAGGAATGGGGTATACTGGCTTGAGAGGAGCAAAGGGAAAAGAAATTGGGACAACTATAACAGCATAATCAATAAAATATACTTAAAAAAAAAAGAAAGAAAGACAGGAAAGACTACACCAAACCAGTCACAATGATTACAGTGACAGAGTGGGCTTTCTTCATACACTTGAATAAATTTTTTAAATTAAAGGTGAAATATTCTACAAAAAAACCTCACCATATATATATATATATATGGAGAAGAAGGATATAGGGACTGAGTAGAATAGGCTTCCAAAGGCTAAAGTTGGAGTAATTTGAGCCACAAAACAAATAATAATAGATTATAACCCAAACCATAAAATGAGTCTATACTGATATAAATAAATATGGAGGAAGAGGATCTAATCTTTTTATAGAATTTCAATTAATAATTGTAAAAGAGGTTAGGGAGAAATAGAAGTCACCGTTAGTGCACCACAGTAAGAAAGAATTGTTTCAGGCTAGCAGTGATGAATGGTAAAGTTGGTGGTAACACTTTAAGGTAAAATATGGTACACTGTGGTGGTTTTAGCATATCTCCAAAATTCTTTAATGTTCTTACTCTAGGACATCCTCTTGAATGTTGGCTGTACTTAGTGACTGATTTTAAAAAATAGAGTAATTAAGGAAAAATAGTAACTTTACAGTAGAGAAACCAGTCAGACCACCAAGTGATCAAAGTTAACATCACCAGTAATGCCATGTTGGTGTCATGGATTCCCTGATGCGCTCTGCTGAGAGGGTGCTCCCTAAAGTCTGTAGTCTCAGCCTAATCATCAGAAAACACCAGAGAGACCCAAGCTGAGGCATATTCTATTTTGAATAATTGACCAGTAGTCTTGGAAACTGTTAAGTCCATGAGAGAGAAGGAAATACTGAGAAATTGTCATAGACTGAATAAGACACAGATAAGGAGTTATGAGGACAGAATGCAATGTGATATGGAAGATTGGATTCTGGAATAGAAAAAGGACATTAATGGAAAAACTGGTGAAATTACAATGTAGTCTAATTTAGATAGTAGTGATACACCAGTATAACGTGATAGTGATGGTAAATGCACAGTGGTTGTGTAATATGTTAACATTAGGGGAAAGTAGGTGTGTGAAAATTCCCTCTGCTATTGCAACACTTGTGTAAATTTAAAATTGTTTCAAAATATTAAAAAAGAGACAGGGAAGGGGTATTATGTAGGCCAATTAAAGCCTTATCCTCCACTTCTTGAATTGAATTGTGAGGTAACATTTTCCTCCAGGGTTTCTTTTCCTTTTCCTGTTATTTTCTGATTGTAATGCAGAATATGTCTAAAAAACTGAAAACCATAAAATACAAAACATCTTACTTTCTTACAAAGATAGCCACTATTCACATTTTGTTGTATATCCTTCCAAAAATATTTTTCCTATTAACATATATTATATTCTGTTAAATAAAAAAGAAATAATCTAGGCCCTGGCTTGTAGCACAGTGGATAAGGCACTGGCCTGCGAACCCAAAGGTCACTGGTTTGATTCACAGCCAGGGCGCAAAACCAGGTTGCAAGCCAGGTTTCCAGCCAGGTCTGTAGCTGGAGGCAGATGAAAGGCATCCATACATTGATGTCTCTCCCTTTCTGACTCTCTTCCATCCCCTTTCTCTAAAAATAATAAATAAAATCTTTAAAAATTTTTTTATTTAAAAAAATAATGAGCTTTGAATCCAGGTAGAACTAGGCTTCCATCCTGACCCTACCTCTTTCTAGCTCCTGTCATCTGTGTGAGTTATCCTTTTTGAACTTATCTTTATTTGTGCAACCACTTGTTCTTCAGATATTCATTGAGCACTTTTCTAGGCTGCAAGGATGTAATACTGAATGAAGCCAAACTTTTCTCCTGTAGCTTATGGTCTCGTTGGGGGTGAATTTAGTAAATATATATGGGTTGATATAAGTGACATGAAAATGAGTAAAGCTAAGTAAAAGAATAGAGAATGATAATTGAAGAAAGAAGTGTGCTATTTTATAAATCAACTAGGCATTTCTGATAAGGTGACACTAAGAAATCTTAACAAAGTTAGGATCCTGCTGATTTTTGAGGGGATAACTTTCAAGCAGAGAAAGAAACACCCCATGGTGAGAACCTACATCTTATGTTTAGAGAACAGTAAGATTGGAGTGGAGTGAGCAGAGAAGAGAGTGTTAGTTTTTTGGTTAATAGACAAGTGAAGGCCTAGATCAAGTAGAGTGTTGTAGGCCAGGAAATGACTTGAGAGTTTACTCTGAGGTTGAGCAGAAAGGTGATGTGGTCTTATTTATGTGTTTAGGTAGAGAATAGACTATAGGGAGCAGTGGGCAGGGTCATGTGAGCTATTACACAGGGTGCGCACAATAAATTGGCAAAATTTTAGTAAACTAAACAACATACCACAAAAGTGTGATATTTTGAAGTAAATTTATTCTTATATGTAAATACATAAACAGTCATTTTTTAAATTGTTCAAAAAAAGTCTTCATTTGCTGCTATAATAGACTTGACTTCGGAATCTTGAGCAAGCTTTATTTAACTTTTCTTTATCCATGGACATCATAATATTTTCAGTCTTAATCTTGAACAGCCTCTTGATTTGACATGAGGTTGTTTATTAACTTCTCACAAATGCTACATACGTAATAGTCTAAAGGATTTGCGTCTGGTGAACTGATGGCCAGATTTCCTTTGGCCAGAATTCAAGGAACATTGACATTTGAGAAATTCTTGCACCTTTTTGACATTATGTGCTGGTAAAATGATGTCCATTTGTGGCTTGCTCCATCCATAGTACAACTACTTCTCTCAAAACGTCAAGGTAAACATCCTGGATCTTCATTTGATGATCTCCTGGATTCTGTGTACGATATCTGGACTTGTGTGATCCTTGCGTACCTTATGCATTTTCCTTATTGGTGTGGTAACATCAGGATCAGCATCATACACCTTCGGCATGTTGTCAACTGTATATAAAGGGATGTTATTGAAGTCCGCAATTTCCTTAGCAGTTGGCCTCGCACGCAGTCCAGAAAGTATGGTTGCTCTAACATCGTATTCCTTTGACATGATGATTACTCTCAGAATTTAATGCTTTATATCTGAAACAATGATGTTAAATTGTTTCTGAAACTTAGAAACATAGTTTTTTCAAAATTAATAAGAAGCACATGAAATAAGGGGATGCAATGTTTATTGCCAATTTATCGTGAGTACCCTATAGTTGTCCAGATAATAAGAAATGTTAACTTGAACTGGTTGTAGTAGTGGAAGTAATGAGAACATTGTGATTCTAGAGCTATTTTCAAAATAGAACTGAAAGCATTTGTTGATAGTTTAGATATAGTAGATGAGAGAAAGAGTCAAGGATGATTACTAGATTTTGACCTAATGCAAAGAAGAGTTGGTATTTATTGAGGTGGAGACTTCTAGAAGGCATATTTGGAGTAGAAATCAAATGCTTGTTTTTGGATCTGTTAACCTTTGAGACCTGTTTGACATCTAGGTAGTGATATGGAGCAGACACTTGGGGGGAAACTGAAGGCTGTAGGTATAAATTTATGATTCACTAGCATCTAAATAATATTTTAAGATTTTGGATAAAATGAAATCCTAAGAGGAGGAGGCATAAAGAGGAAAACTGAGGATTAGAACCAGGGGCAGTTGAAAAAATTGGAAGTTGGTCAGTGAGAATTCAGTAAGGAGCCTGGGCAAGAAGAGCCAAGTGAGGAGGTCTGGAAGCCACTTGAATAAAATGTTTTTAAAAGTGACACATGATTACTGTCTAATGTTGTCTTTAAGTTAAATAAGATGAGAGTCAAGAAATGACCTCTAGACTTGGCAACACAGAGGAATCAGGTTAACTCGGCAGAATAACCCTCACTGGTGTGGTGGGCCTGAAAGACAGATTGGAATAGATTCTGGAGTGGGTTAGACAGCCAAGAAATTTTCAGGCCCAGATGTTTCCCAGTGGATTATATCAAATAGTTGTTTGGAATTTTGCTATAAAAGGGAACAGAGGAATGGAGCTATAGCTGGAAGAAGACATTTATTAGCATTATTATTGACCAGAAAGACATTTTGATAGGATGACTTCATTTTAAGGAGAACGGATGTAAGAGGTATACTAGCTCACTAGTTCAGAATTGGGATTTGCTGTGAGATAGCCAGGACTTAAATTTGACCCAACTGTTATACCATTTTGTTACCTGAAGGGAAAGTTACTCAAATTCTCTGGCTTTGATTTTATCACCTATAATTCATACTGAAATTGATAACCTCATAAGGATGAAATGTGCTTGTGCTTTTAAAAACATGTATTATACTTTTCGATATCTCTCTTTGGGTCTTAGACAGAAATAATACAGTTTGTCCTATTATTATTCAAACAATCGGATGAAGAGTCTCCATATGAATATTGTTGCAGATTTCTGTTTAACTCACTAACATTGTGTATCTATACTAATTATTTATGTATCTATCTATCTTATTTATTATCTAATCTATCATCTATCCACGCTGTATATTTTCCTTTTTCTTTATTAATCCAGGAGAAAAGGGGGATAGGTTAGCTTAAAATTGATAAGGAGCAGATTTTGCAGGGTGTGATGCTGGACAGTGTGGACGGGTAGAGAAGAGAGGATTTAACTTTAATCATGAGAAGGTGGTAGTTCCACATTTGCAGAAAAGTGCACTCCTATTTCATATTGGCTTGTTTCAGTTTTCCCTAGACTGAATTAGTGAACATTAAATGCTATCTTGAAACATTTCATATTGGTTGTGAGTTGAGTTAGTTCTTTATATAAAGAAGTTATTGTTGTCTTCATTTTTCCATCATGCTTTATTTTTATTGGTTGTTTTGAATAGAATTAATACATTTTAGAGCTGCCAAAAACAAATGCTTGTTGGCCTCTGATCAAACACTACCTTTGGCAGGCACTTGACTTGCTCGATTCTCATGCTTGCCTTATTTACTTAATTTCTTAGAAGTTCCAAATAATAAAAACTTTGGGCTGATTAATTTCAGCAAAACTGTGATTAAGCCTTTATCTCTAGAATGTCATAAATTTTACCTCTGTCATTAAAACTATTTTTAAAAACAATAAAGGTGGTTATTTTTATATTTTATTCTTAAATCTAATTTTCAAAGTCAGTTGTCCTAATCAATGAAGTTAAATACATTTGTGGCCTTTCTAGTACTTGAATAAAATTAATAGCATAAACAAAGTAAATTAATAGCAAAGACTGTGTAATTAAATTAATTTAAAGAAGGTCCAAATTTCGTAACTATGAAGTATGGTTGGTAACAGATTTGCCCCTGTGTCATCTCTTTGGGGCAGATAGCTTCCTGACCATGAAGATTTAAACCAAAAAAAAAATTTTCAGGTGTCCTGGGTTTTGTTCTTTGGGAAGACTTAGGAAATGATCAGAAATTACTTCCTTTTTACTAACACATGAGGGACTGAGGGGCTGTCAACTTTTTTTATGGTGGTCGATGTTTTTAGTATACTGTTTTGCTCTAAGTTATTTTCCTTTCTGTTTCAGAATCTGATAAAGAGGACAAACCACAAGGTACTGTCATACCCAAGGAAGTGACACCAGCCTTGTGCTCACTAATGAGCAGCTATGGCAGTCTGTCAGGGTCAGAGAGTGAGCCAGAAGGTAAGTCATAGCCACAGTTGTTGCAGTTGGGTTTGTTTGGTTTTGTTGCCTTTGCCTGTGGTAGGTACATGCATCCATTCATGTGCATGCATCTGAGGAAAGATGTGTCATGCATATTCTTTATTTGATATTGAAATTCCTATTTCATTAGATTCAGAAATAGTTAACATGGTATAAAAGAAAGAAACGAGGGAGATGTATTGCTATTCTGGGAGAGAAAGGCAAACAATGCAGTGAAAGAATGGGAAGAGAGACTATTGATTAATGGAATTGAAGAAAATTCTAAAAGATATATCAAAGAAAGTTAATTTCTTCTCTCTACTCTCCATGTTTAGCATTTTTATTAGGTGAAAAAAGATCCTTTATGACAGAGAAGGGTAAACCTTAATATATATATGGTACATTGTTCTTCAGACAGCAGACTTACATAAATTATCCCTTTGGGGAACACAGCAACCCTATACTTGTGGTTGCATTAGGATGTGTGATTTAAAGATTGGAAGAAATAGAATCCTTTCAAGAGTCTCTGAGATGTCAACGATATTCAAAATATGCATCTTGCTCTTAAAGATGACGATGAGCCAGCTCTAGCATTTCTTTTAGGGCCATTATAACAGAGCTGTTGTAGTGTCAAAATTCTTAACTCAATGTTCATATCAATAATCCAGCATATGCTTAGTGAATAATCCTGTGTCCTGCTGTTTTGGAAATCTCGCTCTGCATAGTAATTTTATTTAGGGTTTACCAACCATCAGAGAATTCATGCATATGTATTTCAGGACAGGATGAGTAATCACAATAGGAGCTCTATTGAAGATAAGAATTTGTGTCTAACAGTGAATATCTAGAATGAAGGGAAGATTTGAATGTAATTGGATGAAGATGGCAGCACTTTTAATGGTGACGAGGTTAGAGATAATGTTTGTGTAGTTGGAAGACATTAATAGGAATTTTTTTCTTTTTAAAATGGGCTCTGGCTTACTATGGTAGCTGGTTAATACCTACTTGAATTTTGAAATCTTTAACTACTTTGGCTTTTATCAGATGGTTACCACTTGTGTGTGTGTGTGTGTGTGTGTGTGTGTGTGTGTATTTTAAGAAAAACAGTATTTATTTCTTTATTCTTGTTTCCAATACACTGATATAAAGATCAAGTTATTCTTTAAACACATATTACATTTCCTGAATATCAGTTATATTTATGATAAATGATAGTGAAGAAAGCTATTACCAAATTACTGAACCCAGTAAAAACAAGCTATATGAATGCTTTCTTTTCTCTCTCCCTCTCTCAAGATAAACATTTAATACTTTTATATTCATGTCTTCATTTTGAGGCTGCCACCATTTTTTAATTAGGAGAAAGGAAAGGAATTAGAAGGGATCTTTGAGGTTCCCCCTCTTCATTTCACAGAACCTTAAGTTTAGAGAGGGTGAGTTTGCAAAGCTAGTATGTGGCTGAGCTGATGTAAAGCTAAGTTTAGGGACTTAAAAGTCTGAAGAAGCCAGTTATGGTATATTGCCTTCCATTATAGCCTTTCTCTGTGTGGCATTTCTTGTCTTCCTGCACAGGAATGCATAGCCTTTTCTTTTTAAAATTAAGTTTATTGCATGACGTTGGTTAATAAGATCATATAGATTTCAAGTGTACATTTCTATGGTACATGACCTGTATATTGCATTCGGTGTCTAACACCCAAAATCAAATCATCTTCCATCACTGTATTTGGCCCCCGTTACCACCCCATCTGCTTCCTCTGGTAACCACCATACTGTTGTCTGTCTTTGAGTTTCAGTATTATATCCTACATATGAAATAAATAATTTAATTCTTAGATTCAATTAATCTAATTGGTCTGACTGACTTTGCTTAACATAATATTCCCAAGGTCCATCCATGCTGTCACAAATGGCACTATTTCATCTTTTCGTTGTATACAGTGTATGTACACATCTTCTTTATCCAATCCTCTATTGAAGGACATTGTCTCCATGTCACAACCACTGTGAATAATGCTGCAATGAACATAGAGGTGCATAAACCTTTGCAAATAAATGTTTTAGAGTTTTCCGGGTAGATACCTAGAAAAGGGGTTGCTGGGTTATATGGTAACTACTCTTAATTTTTTGAGGAAACTCTATACTGTTTTGCATAGTGGCTGTACTAGTTTACATCCCTACTAGCAGTTACTTGAGGGTTCCTTTTTCTCCACAACACCTCCAACACTTATTATTCCCTATCTTTTGGATAGTAGCCAAAAGATGAGGTGGTACCTCATTATGGTTTTGATCTGCATTTTTCTAATAGCTAGTGAAGTTGAGCACCTTTTCCTGTATCTGTTGGCCATTTGTACAGTATGTCTTCTTGGGAGAAGTGACCGTTTAGGTCCTCTATCCATTTTTTAATTGGATTGTTTGTTTGGTGTTGAGTTGTATGAATTCTGTATATATTTTGGGTATTAGCCCGTTGTCGAAGCTTTTGTTTGCAAACATCATCTCTCATTAGACTGGTTGCCTTTGTGTTTTGTTGTCAGTTTCTTTTGCTGTGCAGAAGCTTTTTAGTTTGACATAGTCCCATTCATTTATTTTTGCCTTTACTACCCTTGCCTTTGGGGTCGAATACATAAAATGTCCTTTATGACCAAGGTCTATAAGTTTAATACCTGTGCTTTCTATGTAATTTATTGTTTCAGATCTTATGTTTAGGTGTTTGATCCATTTTTAAATTTTGTACATGGGGACAGACTGTAATGTAGTTTCATTCTTTTGTATGTGGCTTTTAAATTTTCCCAGCACAATTTGTTGTAAAGGCTTTCTTTCTCCATTGTGTGCTTTTGTCTCCTTTTCAAAAATGATTTGCCCACATACATGTGGTTTATTTCTGGACTCTCAATCTGCTCCTCTGGTCTGTGTATCTTTTTTTCTGCCAATAGCATGCGGTTTTGATTATTGCAGCACTGTAGTATAATTTGAAGTCAGATAGTGTGGTGCCTCTGGCTTTGTTTCTATTTATCAGGATTGCTTTGGCTATTCGGGGTTGTTTGTGGTTCCATACAAGTCTGGTTTCTTAGTGTTAATTTATTTTTTTAAATGACATTGGTGTTTTGGTAGGGATTGCATTAAACCTGAATATTGCTTTAGGCGTAATATGGCCATTTTAAGTACGTTGAGTCTTCCAGTCCATGAACATGGAATATCATTCCATTTCATTTTGTCTTTTAAGATTTCTTTTAATAGTCCTTAGTATATACTGTAGGTCCTTCATATCCTTTGTTAAGTTTATTCCTAGGTATTCTTTTGATTGTAATTGCAATTGTTTATTTTTTTAATTTCTTTTTCTGAAATTTTATTGTTAGTATACAAGAAGGTAGTGGGTTTTATTGTTGATTTTGTATCCTGCAACTTTCTGTATTTATTGTTTCTAATAGTTTTTGATGGAGTCTTTAGGGTTTTTTATATACAGAAACATGTCATCTCCAAAAAGTGACATTTTTAAGCCCTGGCTGGTGGCACAGTGGATAAAGCACCAGCCTGCGAACCCAATAGTCGCTGGTTCGATTCCCCAGCCAGGGCACATAACCAGGTTGCAAGCCAGGTCTCCAGCCAGGTCTGTAGCTGGAGGCAGGTGAAAGGCAACCATACATTGATGTTTCTCCCCATTCCCCTTTCTCTGGAAATAATAAATTAAAAATCTTTTTTTTTTAAAGTGACATTTTTAATTCTTCATTCCCAATTTGGATGCCTTTACATCTTAATCTTGGCTCATTCCTCTGGCTAGAACTTCCAGTACTGTGCTGAATAAGAGAAGTGAGAGTGAGTATTCTTATCTTATCCCTGATGTTAGAGGAAAAGCTTTCAGTTTTTGTTTTTCCGTTTTTTTAAAGATTTTATTTCATTATTTTTGGAAAGAGGGAAAGGGAGAGAGGCAGAGAGGGAGAGAGACATCAATGAATGGTTGCTTTTCACCTGCCTCTAGCCACAGACCTGACTGGAGACCTGGCTTGCAAACTGGTTATGTGCCCTGGCTGGGGAATCGAACCTGCGACCTTTGGGTTCACAGGCTGGCACCTTATCCACTGTGCTACCAGCCAGGGCCAGCTTTCAGTTTTTTACCCCCCATTGCATATGATACTGGCTGAGGTTTGTCATATATGGGCTTTATTATGTTGAGATACATTTCTTCCAAACTTATTTTATTGTACATTTTCATCAAATGGATGTTGTATCTTACCATATGCTTTTTCTGCATCTGTTGAGAAGATTGTATGATTTTTATCCTTTGATTTTCTTTTTTAATTATATTTTATTGATTATGCTATTACAGTTGTACCAATTATTACTTTTTTACTCCCCTAAACCCAGCATCACCCCCTTATTGCCTCGGGCAGTGCTCACATTTTTGTGAAGTCCATGACTCAGGTGTATAAATTCTTTGGCTACTCCACGTCCTATACTATACTTTACATCCCCCCTGACTGCTCTGTAGTTACCTATTTGTACTTCTTAATCTTCTCACCTCTGTACCCATTCGCCCAAAACCCATCCCATCTGACAACCATCAAAACCCTCACTATATCCATGATTCTGTATCAATTATTATTTGCTTAGTTTTAAAGATTCAGTTGTTGATATGTATTTATTGCCATTTTATTGTTCATAGTTTTCATCTTTTTCTTAAATAGGTCCATTTAACATTTTATGTAATGATGGTTTGGTAATGATAAACTCCTTTGGTTTTTTCTTGTCTGGCAAGTTCTTCATTGACCCTTTGATTCTAAATTATATCTTTGCTGGGTAGTCTTGGCTGTAGGTCCTATCTTCCATAACTTTGAATATTTGTTGCCAGTCCCTTCTAGTCTTCAATGTTTTTTTTGAGAAACCAGCTGACAGGCTTATGGGAACTCCCCTGTAGGTAACTAACTGCTTTTCTCTTGCTGCTTTTCAGATTCTCTATTTATCTTTAACCTTTAGGGTATTAATTATGATGTGTTTTAGAGTGACCCTCTTTGAATCAATCTTATTTGGGACCCGCTGTGCTTCCTGGACTAGCATGTCTATTTTTGTCACCAAATTAGGGGAGTTTTTCATTATTTTTCAAATAGAGTTCCATTTTCTTGCTCTTTCTCTTCTTCTGGCACCCCTGTGATGTAAATGCTTAAAGTTGTCTCAGAGGCTGCTTACACTTAACCTTGTTTTTTTTTTATTCTTTATTTTCTTGTTGTTAATGATTGGTAATTTTATTGCTTTCTTATTTTTAAATCATTGATTTAATTCTCAACTTCATCTAGTCCTTGTTGTTTCCCTGTAAATTGTTCTCTGTTTATATTGGTGTGTCCTTTGTCTCTGCCTTGATCTTTTTTATGCGGTTGAGATCCTCATTAAGTTCCTTAAGCATCAAGTGTTTTGAAATCTACATCTGATAGATTGCTTATCTCTTTTTGTTTAGTTCTTTTTCTGGAGTTTTGAGGTGTTCTTTCATTTGGGCCATGTCTCTTTGCTCATTTTCTCAGCCTCCCTGTGTTTGTTTCTATGTATTAGGTAGAGTTGCTATGACTCCATGTCTTGGTAGCGTGGCCTAATGTAATAGGTGTCCTATAGGGTCCAGTGGCACAGCCCCCTATCATGCAAACTGGGTACTCAGGGTGCGCCTTTTGTGTGGACTTAGTACACGCTTCTGTTGTAGTTGAGCCTATTGCTGTTGGCATGTCACTGGGTGGGATTTACTTAGGCCAGTCAGCTGTAAGGACTGGTTCTGACCACGGACCACCAACTTCACCCTCTGTAGAGAATCTGCTGTACAGAGGCTGAGTAGTGGTCTCCAATGTAGTCTGTAGCTGTCCACAGGGGTGCAGGCCAAGGTTAGTCCCCACCTATATTCTGCCTGGAGCCACCCTGCTAAACTGTAAAGCAACCTGAGATCCTGCTACTTAAGCTGGATTAGAGATTCCCAGGCAAAGCCAAGTTGTGAATCTAGTCTGGCTGCTGTTCTGGGCCTGGGGGGCCACTTAGTAAGGGGTTCTTGGACTGGGGGGCCACTTAGTTAGGGGTTCTTGGACTGGGGCACACTGAGGCTGGCTGTTGGCTTATTTGAGAGGGTTTAAAGAATTGTAAAGTTTGAGCCAAGACCAGCCATTCAAATGGAAAAGCAGCTTGGATGGGCCTGTAAGTTGGGTGGGGCAAAGCCTCAGGGGATCTCCGGGCAGGGTAAACAGGGTTAGCCAGGTTTATGGAGTCTCAGGATGGCACTTGCCTGCTGGCACTTTGGCTCACCTTGATGCCAGGCACTTGAGTTCCTTCCTGTTTGCCACTGGTGCCTTTTAAGCTGCTACCCTGGAGCTGGAGCTCAGAGGGAGTGAGTCTGAGTGAGTCTGTGTGTGGGTTCTCGAAGAGGAACTTCTTGGGACTCCAGGAGTTTCTTCTTCTGACTCAATCCCTGCTGGTTTTTGCAGCTAGAATTTATGGGGCTTAATCTTCCTGGCGCTGGAACCCTGGTGTGGGGCTGGGACTCCTCGCTCCTGAGATATCCCATCCAAATTGTTATCCACCACATGTGGATGTGGGACCAGCCTGTTCTGCATCTCCATCTCTCCCCTCCTACAAGTCTATGTGGATGTGGTCTCTTCAATTCTGTAGTCAGACTTCTACTCAACTTTTTCAAAAAAGGTTTTATTTATTTACTTTTAGAGGGAGGGGAAGAGAGGAAGAGAGAAAGGGAGAGAAATAAGCAAGAGATACATAGATAGATTGGTTGCCTTCCACACGCCCCGAACTAGGGGTCTGGCCTGCAACTCAGACATGTGCCCGACTGGGAATTGAACCAGCAACCTTTTGATTCAGAGGCAGGTGCTTAATCCACTGAGCCACACCATCCAGGGCCCATTTAACTATTCTGCTGATTCTAAGTGATGGTTTATATTTTAGTTGTAATTTTGATGTGGTTCTGGGAGGAGGCGAGCTGTGTTTATCCATGCTGCCCTCTTGACCACTAATCTCCTCTTTGCTTTGTTAATGTGGTGTAGTACATTAATCAATTTGCTTATGTTGAACCACCCTTGCTCCCCTGATTTGATTTACTAGTATTTCGTTTTGTCCTTTTGCATCTGTATTTATCAGAAGTATCAGTCTGTAATTTTTTAGGTTTTTTTTTCCCCATTATCCTTGCCAGATTTTGATATCAGAGTTATGTTGGCCTTCTAAAACATTTTAGTAAGTACTGTCTCTTCAATTTTTTAGAAGGTTTGAGAAAAATTAATATTAAATTTTCTTTGAATGTTGGTAGAATTTATTAGTGAAGACATCTAGTCCTGGAATATTGTTTTTTGTGAGTTTTTTTTGTTGTTGTTTCAATGTCTTTAGTGTTGATCTTCTCAGATTTTTCCAGTTCTTCATGATTGAGTCTAGAAAGGTTATGTATTTTTAAGAATTTAGCCATTTCTTCTAGATTATTGAATTTTGTAGCATAGAGTCTTTCATGGAATTCTACTATGATACTTTGTATATCTGTACTTGTCTTTCATTTCTGATTTTGTTTAAAGTCTTTTCCCTCTCTTGCATTCTTTTTTTTTTTTTTTAATGAGTCAAGCCTGGGGTTTATCAATTTTATGAGGGGTAAAGGAGGGAAAAAGAGGAGAGAAACATCGATTGGTTACTGTTCACACGCCTCCAACTGGAGACCTGGCCTCCGATCCAGGCATGTGCCCTGACTGGAAATGAAATTTAGGACCTTTTGGTGGGAGAAGTTGCCCAACCCATCAAGCCACACCCATCAGGGCTGTGCTGATTTTCATTACTTCTTTACTTCGGCTGACTTTGGGTGCTTGTGTTCTTCTTTTTCTAGTTCTTTAAGAATGTGATGTTAGCCTTAACCAGTGTGGCTCACTGTGGGTTGGGTGCCCTTCTGCAATGTTGTTTCAGTTTCCGGTCATGGCATATACCTGTGTTGTGGGTTTAGTTTCCAGCTGGTCGGTCGGTTGGGGTGTGTGCAGAAGGCAACTGATGGAAGTTTCTCTTTCACATTGATGTTTCTCTCCCCCTCTTTCTCCCGCCCTTCCCCCTCTCTAAAAAATAAATAAATAAAAAATATTTTTAAGAAAGGTGTAATGTTGTTTACTTGGGGTTTCTCTTTTGTTTCTTGAGATAGACCTGTCAGGATATAAACTTCCTTCTTATTTATTACTGCTTTTGCTGCATCCCAGAAGTTTTTCTTTCATTCTTTCTTTTTATAAAGAGCTTTTTTTTTTTTTTAAAGATTTTATTTATTTATTTTTAGAGAGGGGAGGAGTTACATCAATGTGCAAGAGATATGTCAATCAGTTGTGATTGCCTCTCACGTGCCTGTCCCCAACTGGGGACCCAGCCCACAACCCAGGCATGTGTCCTGACTAGGAATTGAACCCAAGATCTTGTCTTGAAGGATGATATCCAATCAACTGAGCCACACTGGTCAAGGCTTACGGCCTATATTTCTTTGTTGATTTTTCTGTTTGGATGATTTGTCTACAGCTGTCAATGTAGTATTTAGGTCCCCAACTATGATTGTGTTTTTGTCAGTTTCTCCTTTTAGTTCTGTTAGTAGTTGCTTTATGTATTTCAGTGCTTCCTGATTGGGTGCATATATATTGAGGAGTGTTCTGTCTTCTTGATAAAGTACCCCCTTTATCATTATAAAATGCTTATCTTTGTGTCTTGTTACCTTTGTTATCTTGAAATCTGTTTTGTCAGATATAATTATGGCTACACCTGCTTTTCTGTGGAGGTTCTTTGCTTGAAGAATCATTTTCCACTCTTTCACCTTGAATCTGTCTTTGTCTTTGCAGCTTAGATGTGTCTCTTGAAGGTAGCATATGGTTGGGTTTTGTTTTCTTATCCAGTCTGCTACTCGGTGTGTTTTTATTGGTGAATTCAGTCCATTTACATTTAAGGTAATTATTGATGTATGAGGTTTTCCTATAGTCATTTTATCTTTTGTGTTTTGGTTGCTCTCTGCCTGCATTGGTTCTTTTTCTTTTTGTTTCTGTTTTTGTTTAGTGGTATACCATACCTCTTTCCTCTCTTTCTTCTTTTTCTTAAGCTTTTTGTGTTTGGCCACCATTAGGTTTATGAAAACAAAAATTTCCACATACATGGTAGTCCTTTTTCTTTGAATCCGTCTGATCTCCATCCTCCTTTGCAAATTCTGACCTTTACCCTTTTCCCTTATATGCTTTTGTTGTTACAAATTATTCCTGTAAATTTATACTGTAAATTTGTTGGTGATCTTACTTGTAATTTTACCTTGTAGATAACCAAAGGTTATCTATTAAAAGGGGTATTTTGTTTTGTATGAATTCACTTTGACTATTTCTCCAAAATGCCCTGCCTTCAGGAAAAGCCCTTACTTCACATTCCTAGGCATTAAGAATTATTTTATGCAGTCTTAATTGAGCTTTATTAAGCCATCCAGGTCACTAGCAGATTTCTAGTTTTCCATGTTAATTCTGGGCTATAGGATAGGGTATCGACACATGGAGACTTTGTAATAAGTGGAGGAAATGAAGTGGGCCTTCTCTGAATCATTAAATAGCGTTTAGGAAGTTACTTATTTAAGGTATATTCTAAATGGAGAGGAGCAATCTGAATCTCACAGATGTTAACAATCATCTTTACAGTTAAGATCTGTCTCAATTTAGGGATTAACATGAAAGTATATAGTGAATCTTCAACACGAGTTGTAATTGTATGGAAAGAATTTTAAACAAGAAAAGGGTCCCTCAACACAGAAGTAAAAGAAGAAGCTGTGCTTGGTTCTAGGTCTGTCAGAATCATTGAGGTATACAGGGGTGGGCAAAGTAGGTTTACAGTTATGGGTATACACAATTTATTCTTGTAATATTTGTTACTAATTATTATATTATTTTTCATACGAACAACTGTAGACCTTCTTTAGCTCCACCTGCACATAGGAAAGAAAATACCAATGAGTAGTATTTTTAACTGTATTAGTTTAATATCTATCTAGGTTTTGTATGTTTGTTTCTGTTTTTACTATATTGGAAATTAAGCATGGTTTTACAGCACCCCAAAATGCTGTTTCTTCAAATTGGTTTGGCTGTGACTGGGGAACCTCTAAACTGAAAACTCATTCAAAGACCACAAACCGGAAAGGGGATTTAGGTTTGAAAAAACTCAATGGCTATATTATTAAATAATTTACATGAAAATATATTAAAATACAAAACATGAATCTTGAGAAAAACATAAATAGTTCCAATCCCTCATCCCTTAGGCAGCAAATTAACAATATAAACTATTTGACTCAATTTGACTTCTGTATCCCTGAATTGGGGAAGAACAATCAATACTTGAAGGGGAAGGAAATAATAAAAAGTAGTGCCCTGGGATTCTTTTGTCTTTAATTATTATTCCCATAATTTTGAACTCAATAAACCACTTTGTGAATTCTTAGCTCCATTCTTTTTCTTTTTTAAGGTTTTATTTATTATTTTTAGAGAGGGGGGAAGGGAAAGAGGCAGAGAGGGAGAGAAACATCAGTGTATGGTTGCCTTTCACTTGCCTCCAGCTATGGACCTGGATGGAGACCTGGCTTGCAACCTGGTGATATGCCCTGGCTGGGAATCAAACCAGCTTAACTCCATTCTTTTATGGTTGTATTTCTCTTTTCCCCACCACTATGAAGGCACATCAAAACTACTGTCATCATGACAAATTCTTTTAGAGTGTGTACTCTGTTGGGCCCTGTTTTATGTGCTTAACTCATTTAATTATTGCTATAACCTTATGAAGTAAGTGCCATGAAGAAATTTAGGCTAGGATAAGTAAGTTGACCAAAGATCACATAAGTGCTAGAACTGGGACTTGAACATAATAGCTTGGGACCAGCATCTGTCTGCTTTTAACACTTACCCTACATTTCCTTTCAAATGTAATTTCTTTTGTAATGCTTGAGTGTTGAAAGTTTTGAGAGATAGGATTAGACTCCCACACTTTTTGTGTGTGTGTGTGTGTATTTTATTGATTATGCTGTTAACAGTTTCCCAAATTTTTTCCCTTTGCTCCACCCCAGCCAAGCCCCCGTTACCTCCCGCAGCCCCTGCCCCTTCATTAATGTCTGTAGGTTGTGCATATAAATTCTCTAATTTCACCTTTCCTCTGTTATTTTATCTTCCCTTGTCTATCATGTACCCACCAATTATGTTTCTTAATCCTTGCACCATTTCCCTGTTTCTCCTCCTGCCCCTTCCCAGTTGGTAGCCCTCCCAATGATCCCCATAACTACGTTTCTGGTCCTATTCTGGTTGTTTGCTTGGTTTGTTTTTGTTTTCCTTTTTATGTTTTAGGTTCTGTTGTTAATAGTTGTGAGTTTGTTGTCATTTTAATGTTCATAATTTGGATTCTCTTTTTCTTCCTACAAGTCCCTTTAACATTTCATGTAATAAGGGTTTGATGATAAACTCCTTTAGCTTCTTTGTCTGGGAAGCACTTTTCCCTTCCATTCTGAATGATTGCTTTGCTGAATAGAGTAATTTTGGTTGTAGGTCCTTGCTTTTCATCACTTTGAATATTTCTTGTCAGTCCCTTCTTGCCTGCAAAGTTTCTTTTGAGAAATCAGCTCTGATAGTCTTCTAGAAACCCTTTTGTAGGTAACTCTTCTTTCTCTTGCTGCTTTTTAAGATTCTCCCTTTATCTTTAATCTTTGGTATTTTAATTTTATGGTTTGGTGTGGTCCAATTTGGATCTAACTTGTTTGGGACTCTGTGCTTCCTGGACTTACATGTCTGTTTCCTTCACCAGATTTGGGAAGTTTTCCTTTATTATTTTTTCACACATGTTTTCTGTTTTCTTGCCTTTCCTTCTCATTTGACACACCTGTAATTAGAGGTTCCTAAGCCTCTCCTCATTTTTCTCAATTCTTGTTTCCTCCTTCTGTGCTGATTGACTGTTTATTTCTTCCTTACGTTCCAAATCATTGATTTGAACCCAGGCGTCCTTCCCTTTACCATTGGTTTTGTGTGGATTTTCCTTCATTTCACTTAGTATAGCCTTCACTTTTTCCCTTCTGTGTTTGCTGTGCTCAAGCATATCTGTCAAGTCTGTGAGCGTTTTTATCACCAGCATTTTGAGCTCCACATCTGTTAGGTTGGCTCTCTTCTCATCACTTAGTTCTTCCACTGAACCTTTGATCTGTTTCCTTCTTGGGGCCATACTTCTCTGTCCCCTCAACTTGACAGGCTCCTGGATTTGCCTGTTTCTTAGGTAGAGCTGTTGCACCTGTTACGTTGTAAGGGGCAAAGCCTTGGGTATTCATCAGTACATGTGACCTGTTTCACCACATTGTGGTGCTGTGTGCAGGAGAAAAGGTCTGAGAAGGAGCAATGCTGCTTACTCAGCACTCGTCCCTTTTCCAGGCATTTCTCTCTCCTACTTCCCATATGGGTGGGTCTATGGATGTTCTAGGATTATGCTGAGAGTTCCTTCCTCTGCCCCAACCCCCACTGGTTTTCAGAGCCAGAAGAAGCAATGTGGCTTTATCCTCCCCCTGGTGCCAGAACCATGAGCTGAGCCATCTGGTCTGGTGCCTGTAGCGTTCAAAGGTGTCCCTATTGTGACTGCTGTTTTTGCCGGCCAAACCCAGCCACTCTCGCCACAGCAGCTGCACCGCCAGCGTGTGCCAGCAAGCCGTTGGCCTCTTCCTCTGTGTCCCGGCTCCTACCCTCCTACCTATCTGGATGAGTTTTCCTTCCTTCTATCTTGTGTTTGTTGGACTTCAGTTCATTTTGATATTCTGGGATTTCTGGTTGTCTCTAGTTTTGAGGTAGATGTACCCATTTCTGGTTGTGGAGGGAGACATAGAGTATCTATCTATACCTTCATCTTGGATAGACTCCCACACTTTTATCCAGATAATTGAACCCAGTCTCCCAACTTACGGAACTTTTTATGTCACGTTAGCCTGTAATTCATGGTCATCAAAAATATAGAATAACCATTTAGGGGGTGAAAGGAACCATTTAGCATCAGCCCAAGGTGCTGATGTATATTGACATTAACTGTTACTATCCTGTGTTATTGAGAAATTGATTACCATTATGAACCATCCCTCTTTATTCCCAGTGATCGTCCCTGTTCTGAACCCTCCTTTGTCTGATATTGATATAGACATTCCAGTTTCCTTATGCTTGGTCTATGCTTGATATCTCCTTCCATTCTTTTACTTTATATGGGCAGTCCTTACTTTGCACTCTTCCTTTGCAAACTGAGATTTAAATCTTAATTTAAATTGTATAAAGCAAAGACTACTTATACTTTAGAGGTTTCTTTTTGGTAAACATCATGTAGTTGTTCTTTCTCCTCCTGCCCCCCCAATCTGATCTCAACCCTTTTAAGTAGGGTATTTAAACTATTGTTATATATTATAATTATTGATATGGCTTATTTCTTTTTGCCTCCTCTGTTTTTGTTCTATTTTCTTTTTCCTGCCTTTGGATTAATTCTGTATTTTAGGGCAATGCAAATGCTGATTTATTATTATACCTCTTTGTTTTATTTTATGGCAGTCGGTCTAGAATTTATAGTATGTAACTTTAACTTCTCACAGTATACTTTCAAAGTATACTTTCATGTAATTTTAAGAATTTTATAAGAATGGATTTGCATATTCCTCTTCCCTTCCTTTGTGCCATTGTTATCATAGATTTTATTTCCACAGTTGTTATAAACCCCACATACATTGTAATTATTTTTGCTTTAAATAGTCATTATCTTTAAAAGAATTTTCAAACAAGAAAAGCATATCTTTTGTATATCCACACATACTGACTTTCTGACACTCTTCATTCTTCATTTGTGTAGACTCAAGTTTCCATCTAGTATTATTTTCTTATAGGGATCCCTTTCTGTAGCTCTTTGTGGTAATCTAAAGTCCTGACAATATAACTCCCAGTTTTAAAAAATATTGTAATACATTTTAAATATCTAGTTTTAACTAATAAGTAGCCAGTATTATGGCTAGAGGAATTCATTTATTTATTTATGGTTATTTTTTAGAAGGATAACCTATTTTTTGTTTTTAATTTCTGTATTTTTTAAAAATCACATTTAGAAGCTCCCATTAAAACTGAAGTGGATGTTCTGGCAGAAGACCAAGTTCTTCATAGCGATACTCCAGAGAAACCAAGTCAAGGTGTTAGAGACACTATTGGAAATTTCCAAGAAGCCAAGTATAAGAGCCAAAAGAAAAATTTCAAAAAGACAAACCCTAAGAGGAAAAAAGATTATCACAACCATCATCCATTATTTGAACCAAGAACACATCATCCATATCTCCTGGAAATGGTAAGTGATTTTTATTTACATTCTAATCTTTGTGTTCTCACATCATGGAGATAGAGCTGCCAAGTTTGTGTCTGCACATGCATGTGTGTTTTACGGTTACCAGAGACAAACAGCTGCTTGAAGAATCATCTGTGTATCTTTTTTTTTTTTTCCTTTTATTCATTATTTTTCAGAGGGAAGGTGGGCAGAAAGGGAAAAAGAAAGGGAGAGAAGCATCAATGTGGCCTTTCACCTGCCTCCAGCTATGGACCTGGCTGGAGACCTGGCTTGCAACCTGGTTATGTGCCCTGGCTGGGAATCAAACCATTGACCTTTGGGTTTGCAGGCTGGCGCCAATCCACTGAGCCACACCAGCCAGGACTGTCTGTATATCTTAATTGTTTGGGAAGTATGGAATTACAATTTTCAAAACTGCCCAAAATAAAAGAATTTAGGTTTAACTGATTGGCTGCAAAATGCACATTGAGGTATAATGACACTTAGAGTTTTAGTTGAAAACACAGCAAAGTACATTGGCAGGCTGAAAGGAGAAATAGGTTTTTGTGTTGTTTTGTGCATTATGGGCTTTATTCTCAGTGTAGTGTGCTAAAAATTTTATTATCTTTAAGTTATAAAGAGGAAGCAATGCATCTTTTGATTCTAAGTAATGGGCATGAAACTGTTAAAAAAAAAAAAAACCCAAGGCTTTCATGTCCAAGAGTGATAGAAATAGATATATTCCGAATTTTTTAGTGGAGTTAAAGCAATTTTTGGAAATTTGTACTGACATTCTGTGAAAAGTCTGATTTTGCCTTGTCAGATAAGTGCTTGGGTTGTGTGTAGCTAGTGTTCTGTGGCTGTACTCTATGAGGGTTAAATGTAGAAACACTTGGTTCTGTTTAAATTTGATCTGAAATGTGCTTCTGTTTTGTACACTTCAGTGCTATATAAAGCAAATTGCATTTTTAAAATATTTACTTTATAAAAGTAAATTAAATCATTTTTTTCACTGAGAATTCTTACATGATGTTTCCAAACTACATTAGTGACATCACTTTATCTTTTTGACAAGTGACAAATGAGACCCTGACTGGGTTCAGTGGGTAGGCATCATCCCACAAACCAAAAGGTTTCTGGTTTGATCCCTAGTCAGGGTACATGCCTGGGTTGTGGGCCAGGTCCCTGCCAGGAGGGTGTGCAAGAGGCAACTGATTGATGTTTTTCTCTCACATTGATGTTTCTCTCCTTCTCTTTCTCCCTCCCTCCTCCTCTCTTTAAAAATAAATAAATAAAATCTTTAAAAAATTTTATTGTACATATGACTCAGTTATGTACTTATTCTATGTAGTAGGGATTTTTAGCTTTCTTTTTATTACAATAAGCTCAAGAATGGGAAGTTACAAAAGTTTATGAATATTGGGATTTTAACTGCTAGTTTCATTATTACTATCTTTATTATACCTACTTATCAATTTCCTGTGTATAGATTTGGGTTTGGTAGGGTCCTCTTTGACCTGATTTTTAGATGAAAGAATTGGAGACTTTAAATCTAGTTCTTGTCTCTTGTTAGGTACTCCTAGAGAGGACTCCAAATGGTAATATTTTAAAAGCTAGGTAGTCTAGCCCTGGCTGATGTGGCCAGTGGATAGGTGCAGGCTTGCAAGCCCAAGGGTCGCTGGTTCGATTCCCCAGTCGGGGCACATGGCCAGGTTGCAGGCCAGGTCTTCGGCTGGGTCCTAAGCTGGAGGCAGGTGAAAGGCAACAATACATTGATGCTTCTTTCTGAAAATAATGGGTAAAATTTTTTTAAAAAACAAAAATAAGCCCTGGCTACAGTGGATAAGATGCCGGTCTGCAAACCCAAAGGTCTCTGGTTTGATTCCCAGCCAGGGCAACATAACCAGGTTGCAGGCCAGGTCTCCAGCCAGGTCTGTGGCTGGAGGCAGGTCAAAGCCAACTGTACATTGATGTCTGTCTCCCTCTCTGCCTCTCTCCCTTCCCCTCTCTCTAAAAATAATAAAATATTAAAATTAAAAAATAGCCTGTTATTTAAAAATAAGTAAATTAAAAAAATTTAAAAAATAAAAGCTGGGTAGTCGTGGTATAAATTAAAAGGAAATGTTCTTGCATTATATTTTAGCATAATAATTAGTAAATATATATCATCATTGTTCAGTGTTTTCATATGGGGAAGGCATACATAATATTTTAAATCGTAGTCCATGGAGATATTTTATTTACTAGCTAATTTTTGTTTTTTGTTTTTTTGTTTATTTTAGCTTTTAGCCCCAGACATTCGACATGAAAGAAACGTGATTTTGCAATGTGTTCGGTACATCATCAAAAAAGACTTTTTTGGACTTAATAATAATTCTACAAAAACTGAAGATATATAGGTGTGTGATGTTTCAGCACTCATAACTGAAGCATGTAAAACAGTGTCATCCTCAAGATAATGGAGGAACACTTATTTTTAAACTGGATTAGTAATGAAATTGTAAGCTTCATATGATACTATGTTGGATTTTTCAGGTCTTTTGAATCTATGCAAATAAATATATAATTGATTTTTAAGACTGTGTATTATTGGGATTAGACATCAGACATGATGTTTGCTGACAGAATATTTTTTTTGGTTTTATGTATTTGTGTGTATAGCTGTCATTTAAGGAAATCTGTCTGCTCTTAGACCAGTTAAGAATTGAAGATACTGGTTTTGTAGTAAAGAAAGAAGCTTTGGCCCTAGCTGGTGCAGTTCAGTGGATCGAGTGGTGGCCTGCAAACCAAAGGGTCACCAGTTCAATTCCCAGTCAGGGCACATGCCTGGATTGCAGGCCTGGTCCCCAGTTAGGGGCATGCGAGAGGCAACCACACGTTGATGTTTCTCTCCCTATCTTTCTTCCTTCCCCTCTAAAAAAAATTAATCTAAGAGAAAGAAAGAAGGAAGGAAGGAAAGAAGAAAAAAAATAAAAAAGTTTTAAAAATGTTTAATTCAGCTGAGCAAAGCTATAGGTTAGAGAGAGAAATACAGTTATTTTTTTAAAGTACATTTTATTGATTATGCTATTACAGTTGTCCCAGTTTTTACCCCTTTGTTCCCCTCTTCCCTTCAGCAACCCCCACCACCCCTTAGTTCATGTCCATGGGTCACACGTGTAAGTTCTTTGACTGCATTTATTTTGTTTTTAATGCAACAGAAGAATCATTCTTTAACTTTAGGAAATATTTAAAAAATAAACCAGATTAATGTAATTGGAAGTTCTTGAAATCTAAATTTTCTGTTTATTTAAAAACACTTTGAAATTCACCTATTGCTACAACTTACATAGCTCAAATATTAAACATTTGAAATATTAATATTGATAACAGCCTCTGTGTGTTTAGATTCAATTAAAGCACTTTTTTTTGGTATGGCTCAGAATTGGACCTTTTATTTCCTTGTGAAAACATACATGAAGTATAGTACTTTGCTGAGGTTCAACTAATTTCTTACAGCAGAAACAGTTTGTGAAATAGTTACCTTAGTTTTAGGTTTGGTAAAAATTCATTCTATGAAGATAGTAATTGAATCCTGTTTAAATGTTTTAAATAAATAAAAGCTACTGAGACCTTTTTTGTCTTCTGTAATACCAAAGGCTTTAATTTTATGTTCTAGTGACCTGTGCTTTCTAGAGCTAAAAGGGGTTAGGTTTTTAAAAATTAGTCTGTTTTTGTAGTTGAAAAGTTAGGGGGGGTGGTTTGTTGTTGTTTGTTTGTTTGAAATTTATTTTTTATTGATTCATTCTTGTTGATTACAGTTGTCTTATTTTTCTCCCAATGCCCTCCCCTGTGCCCCCTCTCCTCTCCCACATGAAATGTTAGTTTTATCTGACCTGTGGTTATCAAAGTCCATGGATCTTGCCTGCAAGAAGGGAGGGAAGAAAGCTGGTAAGAGCTTTCAGTCTTGTTGCTTTGCTAGGTCTGGAAGATCCTATCCTGAATCCTGAACACCTGCCAGGTAGCCCAGTGCATTACAGAGCTGAGGTTAAAACTCATGTTGGTCAGTGCTTCCCAACCTTGTAGCCACCGTACAGACCTTTTTATTTTGTTTCACTCTGTTTCTTCAGTGAGCCTAATATTTTGGAAAAGAATCTGTTCAGTATATTATTTTAGTTCATCTAATACTAAGGGAGACCTCATCCAGCACAGTCCTGGTCACGGATAAAATGAGTCTACCGGCGCATGATCTGCCTGGGGAGAGAGAGCTGGCACGTTTCTCTAGGGGACTCTTTTCTCCCCTGGGCTTTTATTGAGTGTTATGCACAAAGAGATGTGCAGCATATACATATAGCTTATCTATCCATGTTGAGCAGTGTTAATTACAGAGAACAGATACTATCTATAGGATAATAATTCAGGGAGCACAGAGACCCACTTTAGGTCAGGGTCTGCTAGATAAGATGATGCCAAATGAGTACAAAAAATAGGATGCCTATGTTTAAACATCTGGTGTGCTTTAGTCTAAAACTAGTCAAAGCAGAGCAGGATTCAAAGGATATAATGCATTCCTCAAGGCCTGATTCACCCCAGGGACCCCTTGGTGCCAGTACGAATTGTGCCAGCCCCTTGCATTCCTGGTTTTCCAGTCAAGTCTTACAGGCCTGTCTTCCCAGGCCTTGCCTGCGCAGGGTCACAGTCTCCTATACCACACACAGTGGCCCCTGACAATACTGTCAGGTCCTTACTCGTGTGCTACCACTGTGCATAGAGATTAAAATATGAAAATGAGTAAGCCCTTGCCTGACTTCAAAAACTCAGTTTAACTTTCACGTTATTCAATGATGTGATTCCTAACTCAATTCATGTCATCAGAATGAAATAACCAGTATTACAAGTTGAGTTGATATTTCAAAATACGACTTAGTCTGTAGTTTATCACTGGTTTTCATTGCAAATTCCATAGGCCTTATATACATAAATGAATTTGAACTAAAGGCTACTTTAATGGATCATCATATCTCCAGACATACTGATAACCATCACTCTTAAGTTGTATCATGCATTGTTTTATTTTCTGTGTTTCTTGTTTTTTAATAAATGAAGCACTGCTTTGGTTGTGTCTGACACGGTCTTTAGCTGGGGTGACATTTATTTCTTGTAGATAATTTCAGATTCAATCACCTTTAACTCAGGAATTATTTTAATGTATTTAAAACTTTCAGGCAGATAGAATATAGTCTCTGTGGTGTCTTCTTTATGGAATACATGCTCAATATTTGTAAATATCCTGTGAGATTTGAGGCGGGGATACTTTACCTATTCTTGACTACAAAGTTTTTTGGATTTAGCTTAGTTGTTCAAACCTTCTACATTCTTATGTAACTGTTGGTGATTTGTGCATTTTATAACTGAAATGTTCTTTTTTTGTCCTCAATATACTCTGCATTGACTTTTATTTTCCCCAATTAACGTCAAAACAGCTTTTTGGGAGTTCAGTTTTAGAATCTGTAGGGAATTTAATCCATTCATATTAATGGAAATTGTTGAGCTTTGTGGACTATTTTTGCCATCTTGTTTTGTATTTTCCATATATTGTGCTTATTTTTAGCCCGCATTTTATTGGCATGACTGGTTTTTTTTCCTTCTTGTTTTTCTTCTTAGTACTTTGGAACTAATTAAATTTATCGCTGTTCCTTTAGTGATTACCCTTTCCTCTATGTTTAAACTCCCAATTAATTCAGCAGCCTTAACATTCTTTATTCTTTCACTTTGCTGCTGGGACACCTTCTGTTGTAATCTTGTGGGGTTTTTCACATTAATCTCTTATGATCTTGGTCTTATGTTTTAATATTATGCATACTTATAGATATTAGATAATGCTAAGTGTTACCATTTTCTTCTCGCTTTTTTTTTTCTTTTCTTTCATCCCGGGGTTAGTTTTGGATTTGCTATAGTGTATCTTCAAGTAAGTAAATGCTTACCCTTCCATTAAAATTTTTATGAAGTTTAGGGTGTTAGTTTCAAAATAATTTCCCTTTAGATTTTGAAGTTGTAACATGATTGTTTGCTAATATCTAGTATTTCTGACTAAAAGATACCAATTTGATACTCTGTTTATTGGTAAATACCTTTTTTTCTCATGAAAAACTTGTAGGATCTTTTTTTCTTTTTGTGCTTGAAGTCCTAAAATTTCACCACTATATGCCTAGGTATGTGGGACATTTGTCATTTATTCTGCTGACCCTGTCGTTTTTTGACCGAAGTATCATACCATTCTTGGATTAAGGGCAGTTTTTTAAATGATTTCTTTATTACTTTCTTAGCATTTTATCTGCTTCGTTTCTCTGAAACACTTTTATCAAGTGAATATGAGACCTCTTGACTTGATCCTTTGTCAGTTTATTTTTATTCTTTGTCTTGATCTTTTTCCTCTCTTCTGAAAGATTTCTTCAAATGTTATTTTCCAGGTCATTGATCTATCTCACATGTGTCCATTATGTCAATATTTTAGCTTATAAATTTAGTAATTTGATTTTAAATATCCAGGATTGCTGTCTTGTCCTAATTAAAAAAAATAAATAAATGTAGTATCTTACATTTCTGAGGATACTGATTAGAATTTTCACATTCTTTTATAGTCCTTGAATTACTTTTTTTTTCTCCATTGATTGTCAGTCTTCTGTTTGTTCAGTTTACTAATTATTTATTGTTTGAAAGAGATTCACTTGATTCATGTATTGATAGTTAGTGTGGATTTTTCCCCATTTGGGAAAAATCCCAAATCCCATTGGGGCTGGTTTGAGCTAAGGCTTTCCTCTTGTTTCTTGTCATGTTGCAGCACCCTACCAGAGGTAGGGATGTGGCCAGTGTAATGCATTTCTCACGGATTTCATGAGGCTTGTCTGATGGACCACATTTTGAAAACCACTTTGGGAAACTTCAAGGAGTTTGTCAAAACCACTGGTATCCTAATATCACCCTTCACCTTGTATTCCTTCACTGTTGTAGTACTTTAATTCCTTTAAAATGTATCATTTCAAGGAAATTGGAGCAAAGGAGCAGACATTTAAGCCCTGATTGGTGTGGCTCAGTTGGTTGGACATCATTACACAAACTGAAAGGTTGCTTGGTTCAATTCCTGATTAGGACACATGCCTGGGTTGCAGGCCAGGTCCCCAGGGTTTCAGGGTGTGAGATGTAGCTAATCAATGTTTCTCTCGCATATGGATGTTTCTCTCCCTCTCTTCCTCCCTCCTTTCCTCTCTTTCTAAAAATAAATAAAATCTTAAAAGCAAATAGACATTAGAATTATGAAGTGGACAGTTATTTTATATAAATGTGAAATTGGTGGTGATGAGTGCTATAGTGCTCACCACTACCGCCTGTTGTTCAGAATGTTGTCAGGGGAGCGGGGAGAGGCCTGCTGATGCAGCAGGGTTGTCAGTTCCTCTTGTGTTGCTTTTAACTTCTACAACCCACACTCTTAAGTTAGCATTTGAAAGTTGCCTTATTCATGTCCTTTGCCCTGTAACTTTAGGCTAAAATGGAGAGGAGGAGCCATTTCCAACCTGGGTTGGAAGCAGAAGCTTTAGCAGGCAGACCTACTCCAGAACAAGTCTCCTCTTGGTACAGCCCAACTGGTGGCTTCTTGAGAGTGACATTGGGAACAAATGATTATTTCTTCTCCTCAAAACTGGGAGAAAGTAAATGTGGATGAATGGAGTAATAAAGAAGGTAGATATTTAGGATGTACACAGAAGACCCCAAATTGAAATTCTTTTCTTTGTAGCTGTTGCTATAGTTGTGCCCTGTAGTGCAGCATGTACGGACTCTGCCACACCAGTTGTGTCTTTCTAGAACACTTTCAGGGTCTTCTCATAATGAGAGTGACAAATGCCTTCTCTTAATCTTCTACCAGGTGGCTTAAATAAGTCTTTCCACACCCAATAAAAACTATGTCATCACTTCAGGACCTTTCTAAGGTTGTGTGAAGGTTTCCATATTCCAGCTTCTGGGAGCCTTTATTTCTGGTTAGCAATGAGTAATGCCACCATTTCCAGAGCTAAGTATTTGCAGTTTTGTGTCTATATGTCTTCTATTGTTTTAATTTCATTTGTAAGTCTAAACTATAGGCTTGATTTGGATTTCACTGGTTTTTTTACCTGTGTCATTTTTTAAGTATATTGATAATGTTAAAAGTCCCAATTTGTTTCCCATTGCCTCTCTCCACCTGGTACCCTCCTTACCTCCAGCAATCCTGCCCTCCTCCCCCTGGCCTTAGTTCATGTCCATGGGCCCTGCATATAAGTTCTTTGGCTTCACCCTTTCCTATACTATTATTATCACCCCTCTATTTTGTACCTACCATTATGCTTCTTAATCCCTACAGTTTTCCCATTTTTCCCCCTTCCCCTTCTCAGCTGATATCCCTCCAAATGATTCCCACACCTATGATTCTTTTCCTGTTCTGGTTGGTTGCTTAGTTTTTGTTTTTTGGAATCAGTAGTTGACAGGAGTTTTTTGTCATTTTAATGTTCATACTTTTGGTCTTTTTACTAAGTCACTTTAATATTTCATATTATAATGGTTTGGTGATGATGAACTCCTTTAGCTTTGCTTTGTCTGGGAAGCAATCTGCCCTTCCATTCTAAATGATAGCTTTGCTGGATAGAGTAATCTTGGTTGTAGATCCTTGCTTTTCATCACTTTGAGTTTTTACCAGCCCTTATTGCCAGCAAAGTTTCTTTTGAGAAATTAGATGATGGTCTTATGGAAACTCCTTTGTAGGTAACTCTCATCTTTTCTCTCACTGCTTTTAAGATTCTTTATCTTTAACCTTTGGCATTTTAATTCTTATGTGTCTTGGTGTGGTCCTCTTTGGGTCCAACTTGTTTGGGACTCTGCTTCCTAGACTTGCAAATCTATTTTCTTTGCCAAATTAGGAAAGTTTTCCTTCATTATTTTGTCAAGTAAGTTTTTAGTTTTCTGCTTTTTCTCTTCCCTAGCACCCCTTACTTCAAATGTTGGTATGTTTAAAGTTGTCCCAGAGTTTCCTAGTCCTCTAATTTTTTTCAGTTTTCTTCTTTCTGTTTCAGGTGAATGTTTATTTCTTCCTTTTGTTCCAAATTGTTGGTTTTCACCCCAGTTTACTTCCCATCACTGATGGTTCCCTGTGTGTTGTGGAACCCCCGATCCGCATCGACCCCCCAGCACTGCGGATGAAATGACTACTTCCCAGGCAGTTTGTGCTAGTGGGTAGAAGGCTGGCTAGTGGTTCGGGGCCAAAAGCCCTGTTTGCTGTTCCCAAAGATATTTTATTGAAAGCAGTAAACTTGAAGGCATGTAGCTTGTCAATCAATGCTCAACAATGCTAATTACAGGAAAATGGATATTGTTCAGGAACAACAAGTGAAGAAGCACTGAGACTTCACTCAGGTCAGGATGTGCATTCAAATTTTAAAAACCTCTGCTGTTGATACAACATAAGATTAAGCAAGGTGAGAAAACAGGTCAGACTTCAAAGGGGCTAAAGTATGTTCTCATGGTCCCATTTCCACTGGGGCCCACTGGCTATAGCATTGAGGCACGTATGCACCCAGCTTTCCAGGTTTTCTGGTCAGGGTTTTCTGTGGAGGCCTGGCCTGTACAGGGCTCCAAGCCTCAACCCCAACACCTGTGGATTTTTTAAAAATTTGCATTGTATGACCTTAATGTCTTCCTTTTTTTTGTGGCCATATTTAGTTATTTCTCTGAGCATCCTGATCACCAGTGTTTTGAATTCTGCATCTGATAGTCTGGCTTTCTCCGTTTCATTTAGTTCTTTTTCTAGGGCTTATTCTTTCATTTGGACCATATTTCTTTGCATACTCAATTTGGCAGCCTCCCTGTATTTGTTTCTGTGTGTTGGGTGACCTGCTTTGACTCTGGGTCTTAGAAGTGTGGCCTAATGTAGTAGGTGGTCACGCAGGGTCTAGTGGCAGAGGCTCCCCTATCACTCAAGCTGGGTACATGAGATGCACCCTTCATGTGGGCTGGGTACACCTCCTCTTGTAGTTAAGCCTTGCGTGCTGCTGACAGATCAATGGGAGGGGTTTACCCAGGTCAATCTGCTGCAGGAATTGGCTATGACTTCTGACCACCACCCTCCACCCTCCATGTTGTGTCAGCGTGGTGCTGCTCCGACATGATCTGTAGTTGTTCACTGGGGTTTCCCGGGTGGTGCAGGCCAAGGTCAGCCCCCACCTGTGTTTTGCCCAGGGCCACCCTGCCTGAGCTATAAAGCAATCTGAGATGGCTGCTATTTGGAGAGGCCTGGGTAAAGCCTAACTGTTGAATCTAAACTGGCTGCAACTAGTGCCTGGCCTAGACCCCTACTGAGGCCACCGGTTGCTTATTTGAGAAGATTTAGAAACTGGTGCAGCATACGCCCAAACCAGCCATTCAATGGAGAAGCAGCTTGGGTGGGCCCATAAGTTGGGAGGGTGGAGCAGAGTCTCTGGGGATCTCCCAAAGCAGTGTTAACCAGGTTGCTTGAGCCTCAGATATGGCACCAGCTTGCCGGCTCTGTAGGAGTAGGGTTTAGAAAAGAGATAATGGCCTCTGCTCGCCTTGATACCAGATACTTTCTGATATCAAGTTTCTCCCTGTACAACCCTGGTGCCTTTCAAGCTGCAATGCCAGTGCTGAAACTCAGAAGAAATTAGGTGAATCCATGCATGGGTTCTTTAAGAGGAATTGCTTAGGACTCCATAAGTTTCTTCCACGGACTCAATATCTACTGGTGTTTGCAGCCAGAAGTTGTGGGAATTTATCTTCCTGGCGCTGGAACCCTGAGTTACAAGGCTTGGTATGGGGCCAGGACTCCTCACTCCTGAGATATCCCTCCTGAATTTTTATCCACCACATGTGGTGAGAGACTTGCTGGTTCTGAGACTGTGCCCCTCCTACCAGTCTGGATGGATGTGGTTTCTTTAATTCCATAGTTGTCAGACTTCCATTCAACTCAATTCCTGATGGTTCTACTGATGGTTGTTCAATATTTTAGTTGTAATTTTGATGTGGTTGAGTGAGAGGCGAGCTATGTCTGCCTATGCTGGTATCTTGACTGGATAACCCCCTGCCCCAAATGACATTTTTGATGATTAAGTCTATGTAGGATGTCACATTGCATTTAGTCACTATGTCTCTTAGTTACCTTGTTTTTAGTTTCTTTTACTTTTAATGACAAAAGTAATATATGATTATTGTAAAAATTCACATAATCCAGTTGTATGTAAAATAAAGAAGTGAGATTTGTTCTGCTCTATTCCCATCTTATATTTCCCAAAGACACCACTGTTAACAGTTTGGCATGTATCCCCAGAATTTTAAAATGCATTATTTACGAGTGTCTATGCTCACATGAATTTTATTTTTAAATAGAAAAATTAGATATTTGAAAATTTTTTCACTTGACAATATGTTAACTTTCTGCATATGTAAATAGGTATATATGTGTGCATGCATGTATGTATACACAAGCTTTCATTTTTTAATCATTTCCCTATGGGGAAATTTGTTTCTAATTTTTCTGTAATGTTAATGACACTACAGTGATCTCTGCTGAACTTACAATGATACACTGTTTGGTCTGTGTTCTGTGTATGTGTGCACCTATGAGTATTTCTGAAGGAGAGTCCTGGGGTTCAAAGGTCAAATGCCTTTAAAGGACTATATGAAATTACCTTCTTATTAAACATGTTTTTTTTTTTTAATATATTGAGCCCTGGCTGGTGTGGCTCAGTGGATTGGTGCTGGCCTACAAGGAGAAAAAAATCACAATGAATAAATACCTGTCAATAATAACCTTAAACATAAACAGATTGGAATGCACCAATCAAAAGACATAGGGTAGCTGGATGGGTAGGAAAACATGATCTATAGGCTGTCTACAAGAGACCCACCTCAGAACAAAAAATTGACACAGGTTGAAAGTGAAGGGATAGAAAAATATATTTCAAGCAAATGGACATAAAAGAAAAAAAAGCCAGCATAGCAATACTTATTTCAGACAAAATAGATTTTACAGTGAAGACCATAAAAAGAGACAAAGAAGGACATTGTTAATACTTAAGAGAATAATCCATCAAGAAGATATAACCCTTGTAAACATATATGCACCAAACATAGGAGCACCCAAATAAGAAAAATCTTGGAGGACTTCAAGGATATTGAAAGCAACACACTAATAGTGGGGGATTTTAATACCCAATTATCAACAATGGACAGATCTTCCAAGCAAAAAAACAACAACAAAAACCCACCAAGTATATTGTGGAATTGAACAACATTCTAGATGAAATGGACTTAACTGATATATACAGAACTTTTCACCATAAAGAAGCAAAATACACATTCTTTTCAAAATACACATTCTCAACGACCACATGGTAGGACACAAGACAAGCCTCCACAAATGCAAGAATATTGAAATCATACCAAGCATCTTCTCAGATCACAATGGTTGAAACTAGAAACCAACCTTAAGGAAAAAAAAACAAAACATTCTAATTCATTGAGACTTTGTACCTGTGTTCCTCTCTGCCTCTCTGTTTCTTCATGTTTTCAAAGAAGACAGACCCTTTAGCATTTCTTGCAATGCTGGTTTGGTGAATATATTCTTTGAGCCTTTTTTTTTTTTTTAATTTTATTCATTATCTTTAGGGAGAGAAAGGCAGGGAGGGAGAAAGAAAGGGAGAGAAATACCAAAGTATGGTTGCCTTTCACCTGCCTCCAGTTATGGACCTGGCTGGTGACCTGGCTTGCAACTTCGTTGTGTGCCCTGACTGGGTATTGAACCAGCAACCTTTGGATTCACAGGCTGGTGCCTATCCGCTGAGCCACCAGTCAGGGCTTCACCTTCCATTTTGAATGAGAGCCTTGCTGGGTAGAGTATTCTTGGTTGCAGGCCTTTGTTTTTCATTATTTGGAATATTTTTTTGCCATTCTTTTCTGGTTTGTAGTGTTTCTGTTGAGAAATCATTCGATAACCTTATCAGAGCCCCCTTATACGTTATTAGCTGTTTCTCTCTTTTTTTAAAATTTTATTGTTGTTGTATTACATCCATCCCGTTTTTGCTCCCCTCTGTCCCCC